>PNEQ01025476.1:0-51443 GCA_003012365.1 Medauroidea extradentata
TTTTTTTTTTTTTTTTTTTTTTTTTTTTTTTTTTTTTTTTTTTTTTTTTTTTTTTTTTTTAGAAATGCGTAATCTACTATCATAACGGCACATGTAAGAATATGTTGGACTGAATAAAGTTTAGTTTAACTGACCAATCGCATATTTTAGGCCTAAAGGTTTTTCCATCATACTGCGTTTTAAGAATTTTTTAGCAAACAATACAAAAAAATATATAAGGTGCCTTGACCAAATAAGGCTATGTACGCCAAGGCCACACGATTGTTATAAAAAGAACCGACAGCGCTGAGTGGGAAGAAGTGTCGTGTCCTTGTACGCAGCTGCCATCTAGGGGGAAAACAAAAAACAGAGGCCACCACTTCGTTTAGTAGCCACGAAGTGCGCGCTAGTTTAGTTTATGTAACGACGCGAAGTGGTTGATGTGATATTTTGGTGTGTGAATATCGCTTCAATCTATGTAAATAGTAAAGAAACAACGTGTGTGTGTGTATATATATATAATTACAGCTCTGACTAGCTGCTTTTGTATGCAATATTAATAGTAAACGATTTTTTGAAGTCATTACGATATAGAAGCAAAAAGTCGCCACATTGCAAGTTTTCCCATTAAGGCCAAGGTGAAAATGGAATGGTGTAGACCAACAAGGCCACTTGGACTTATTGGTCTACCCTCTCTAAAAAAACCGTAATTATGGTGTAGCATGTACAGAAATATTTTTTTTATGCACGGTAGCAAAGAGTTGGTTAATTTACTTGACAAGTGAAATGTAATGTTACCGAACATTGCAACGGAAACATATTTTCTATTACATGTGATGTAAAAGTCCCATATTCTCTTCCAGTGGACAGGACAACGTGTCATTTACTGAACTTTTGTCAACACCGCAACTGAAGAAGGCACCCACGAACAGAAAATAATTCTTAAACTACAGGGGTCAGAGAGTAAGTCTTTCATTATTCAAAGACAATGAAACACCGGAAAACATACCCAACAAGGAGAAAGAAATAACCAATGTTAAGGGCATAGGAGATCAAAACGATATGCCACCAAGGACACGCAATTTGGCAAAACAGACATCACACCACCAGGTTCCGAAGAAACGAGTTATGCAGGACGTTTGTGCTACTCCTAGCACAAGTGGCATGAACACAAGGAAGGGCATTTTGTATTGTCCCATCTGTGAAATTGATGAAGTAGCCGACATGATCTTGTGTAAAATATGCGTTGTGTATTTTCATGAGAAATGTGTTGACATTTCAAAGCGAGGCAAGATAGGTAATTGGGTATGCTCTGGGTGCTTGGAATCTGACTAAGTGTGCTGACTTATGATTAATGTGTTACTGTTTACAATGCTTCACATATGTTGCTGAACAGTTATTAACGTGCATGCATTTTTAGTGCAGTATGTGAGACTTCACCTCTCGGCCAGATATTTAGCCAAGGATCAATAACTCTTATTAAGGATTTGTTTTTTGTTATCAAGGCTGACTAACAACTGCAATGTTTTATATGTCCGATTCGAAATGTTTGCAACGAAACAAGTTTATGTATTTTTGGGCTAGTGTCAACACATAAACTTATTGTAATCTACACACATTTGTAGTGGCTGGCCTTATTTGGAACATATGTTCCTAATAAGGCCAATATGTTACCTTTTCTACTAACAATTTTTAAATACACTTAAATTTAGGTAACATATATCATATAGTATGTATTAATGTTTACAAGACAACATAATATACTTCTGATTTTTTTCCACATGTTCACTAGCAAATTTAAGGAAATTGCAAATATTCAAACGTTAGCATGGCCTTATTTGGTCCAGGCACCTTATAAAAATACAAAATTATGAGAAAAAAATCAAGCCTAGGTGTTACAGAGAGTGACGCGTTTCCCTACAACCTTTCCTAAACCATCTTGCTGCACTGTGCTTCAGCAGATAAAATGGTAATTAAATTAAACATTATTCTGAACAGGAAACGATGCAATAACAGCATAATCAATGCGAATAAAAATAATTAAATACACATACATTTTTCAAACTCTTATGAAAATCACAGTGGTGGTCTAGTGATTGTTAGACCACTCATTTTACACTATGGCAAGCTATGTTTGATTCCTCGTGAAATTGATTGTGCTGACATGCAGGTTTTCTGCGGATCTATGTTGCCCTTACTTATGCTTTCCATCACAGCTTTATTTTCAACTCACTTCACTTCTCTCGTTTATGTCTCTTTATTAATTTTCAATATGCATACCATACCACTCAGTAAAAAGTAATTCGTAATAATTAATCATTATGAAAACACAGGTTTGAAATTTAATCCCCAGAAATGTTCTTTAACATCATGTAAGTGTTATAAAATGTCAAATAATTTTAAACAAATTTAAAATGTTGCGTTTAACTTGTCAGTTTTTATATTTTTATCATACTGCATTTAGTGTAATAAATTATTTTAGATGTGATTTTCTAAACATCTGGGATGAGCAATGAATAAAATAAGCATTATATGTGTGTACATATATATATACATATACACATATATACATACATATATACATATAATTACTCTACTTCTGTAGTCATTAGAACGCTTGAAGAAAATAGGTTCATTAGTTCTACAGAGATCTACATGTTGTATTCGGTTTTACGTTTTTCTTGGTAAGCGAAACGAGATTTTACTATCCCAGAAACTTTTTTTCTACGTAATTGTTAGATTTTTGTGTTGACCAGATGAAGATTAAACAAAACAGTTTTATATTGACATTTAGGCCCTTTACAACATTTTACTTGCATCAGAAAGATACAAACTGACTGATAATAGAAATTGAGCCGGTCTTTCAAAAATTTCTATTAAATCGTGATTCACTTACATCAGTGGTGTTACTCGATAATGTTTCAAAACAATTTGATTCGTTCATAATCCCTTACTTCTATTTTAACCAAATATGCAGCAAACAAATTAAAATTCATTGTGCAGTAAAAACTTTACCTGATGGTTCGTCCGCTGTTAGTAGGGAAAATACAATTGCTAGCCCCACCGCTTGGAACGTCTTCCTTTGAACAAACAAGTACAAACTAGACAAACCATTTATACTTCACATTTGGTTTAGTTTCGTTTATTTATTTATTTCATAATAATCTCTGAGCTGTACAGACAATAAAATGCCCACAAACACTGATAATCGTAAATATAATTTCAGTCATCTTCAAGTTTGCAACTGGACGCTGTCATTATCACTACTTATTAAACATTTCTTTTCCACAAGACAAAAGCTGCCGTGCTGTATTAGTATTCATTAAATTTTCAGAAATTATAAAACATCGCATTCTTTATTTGAATTCTTCTGGTGTTAGCTGAAATGTTTTTACTAACGACGTAATTACACAGATAAATACTTTTTATCTACTATTTTAAGACGTCGTAGTAGTATGCAAATTTTTCCTGTGTTGTCCTTCCATTAAGTGTACGGAAGTATAAGATAGCATATCTTTACACTAAACTAGTTTCGTTGGTTCGGTTACCAGTAAATAATGAAACCACATTATTATAGGCTTGATTAATGAGTGCTAATTGTTTATTCTTCTGTAACTAACCACATTTGTAATCCGCTCATTTCAAGAAGGAGTCAGAAAGTGGTCATATTGTGCACATTGACATTCAGTTTATATCAGAATAAGAACACGCAGTTCCTACATTCGCATTCTAACTTGTAAGAAAATGACTAGGAGTAGAAAAATGTTACAGCGAGGAAATTTTTTTTGGAAAAATTTGAGTATCATTAACACTTAGCTAATTCTTAAACTAGTTTCGCTTTAACGTTTATAAAAATCAAAAGTATAGACGCGTCTCACTTCGTGTTAATTAAACAGATTTGGACACGATTTTCCATCTTCATTGGTAATAAATTTTGTCTTTTAATAATACAAACGAAAAGAAAATTTCAGTTAACAGAAGCCAAACAATTATATGACTTAAAAGTTACGCATAATTTGTTTCCATTGCATTTAGCTTTATTGATCGAATCTAAATATGTATTTATAAATGAAAGGGAGAACATAGAAAACTCTCGGTTTTGTAGACGAAGATACTTGATACGAAATTTCCTTTTGTTTTTATTACAGAATCAGTAGTGAGAAAAAAAATATGTTGAATCGTTTGCAATAAGTGCAAGACGTTTCAGCAGTTCGTCATCATAAGTGCTTAGACAGGAGATTGCTGAGTTTCTCACCTTGACTGGGCAACTAACTAACGAACCATTTATGTTACAATTAAATAACTACCGAATTAAATTATGCATACATAATAACGCATGCCATTAATAGTATTATTTATTGTATTGATAAGTTTAAACGTAATAATGGAAATTATATTGTAGACATGGCAATTCTAAAATACGTCTCGTGTTCCGACGTTGGTGTTAGGAAGGGGTAGGGGAAAGAATTGTTGCATACTACGTGTATCTTCGGTGGAAATAAGGTTCTCATTGTTTAACGTGACAGATAGGACTCTCTTGCTCTAAGCTCCCTGGTCGTCAAGGCCAGGCACCGACACATAATATATTCGGCTATGTTGCCTGCAAGCTTTTACAAATATTTCAACAACAAATGGCTTTAAAGAGCGTCGACTAGTCTGGCCATCAAATTGTGTACAGATCTTCAGTCAGGACCTATTTCCTGCGTCATGTATGAACCTTGGAATACTTTTAAATTTCGTCTTTGCACAAACAGTGTTTTCCAGTCGGAAAGGTAGTTTCCGTTCACAACTGTTCTTTAACTGTCATTAAATGTTGAAAGTAAAAGAGGACAATCGGTTATTTTCATTTTCATTTTAGGAACAATCTTTCACTTTAGAACATTAAAAGTAACCGATGAAGATGCAATATTCTTTATTTTTATTGTTACGTTATAAAATGACAGGGTTACCACTGAATATCTCATAAAGGCTAATAAGTAATAGAAAGTATTGCTATAAAATGACTGGCACGAAGATACTTTTATGAATGCTTCTCGTGTATCTGATTCGCCCTTACCGATTCAAACCTCTAAGCCCTCGAACAAGATAATTATATCCATCCTGACAACACCTTTCTTATAGATAATAAATAAATGTGGGCAAATAATACTGTACGTATTTCAAAACGATTCTGTAGCTTGTCTCATCAGAATTTATTGCGAGAATACTTCAATGGTCCATCACAAAATAAATATTAACTGGTACACTCCTGAACACAAAACTTCATGCAGATTTAACTGTATAACTATCACATGTAAGGACATATTTAACTGTGGTTTATTCAGTTTACAAGCATTGATATATTTCGACTTTTAACTCGCTTTGTTTCATTTTACACTTAAATTACTGTCATTACTTCCTTTATTTTTACATTCAATCACTTATTTTAAGTTACATTTTTACTACGGACCTAGCTGTATGACCACACTTTTCCCGCGTTCAATTTTAGCATACCGCGTGACGTCGGCAGCATACGGCAGGAAAACTAAAAATAAAACACTTATACGTACAGACCGTGAACAAAGTTATTGTACCACAATGCGTAGCGATGCAATCGTAAAATGTAAAACTGTAAAAATTACTTCTCGATTTTCATTCTTGCTTTTCGGGCTGTCCGCTTTGAAGGGTTTTATAATGATCAGAATTCAATAACGTACCTAGTAAATGGGAGAAAATATCAAAATAACGCATACCACAAGCACTAATCAGTCATAACAAACGTGCTTTCTTGCATTGTAGTTGTGATCTGAGCTTCACGTGCCCTTAGTTTTGTGAATTTTTTTTTTTGCAACGGAGATTGGTAGGATTTGGGTAGTTATATTTAATCAATAGATGTTCTAACGCAATTTAACATATATTATTTTAGCGTAGAAAATAATATTATTCATTTCTGTTACTGTAAAACGGAATGTATTAGTGGAAGGAATTTTTAAGAAATTTGTTGATGGTACTTAAATTTTTACAGATTCTCTGCTACTGGATGGAATTTCTACATTAACTTGTATACGACTACATGGACAGAAAAGAAACTGTAATTAGGATCTTCGTAACCTCTGTTCGTAGCTGAATCCACAAGATCTTATCCAAAAGTACGGATACTGGAAGCCGTGAATGTAGTAATGAAGACTTATTGGAAATTCTCTCTTATCGCATGTAACTACATCTATCAAACCATACTTGTTCCATTATACCTAAACTATTTCACAACTATCAAACTTATATAGGTACCTAATTAGGTAATTTAATAATGTAAGAAATATTTTGCAAGAGGAAACATTATTTTTTCCTGTACAACGAGATAGCGTAACGACAATCTTGGTAAAATGCAGTAAGAAGCAGTGTAGACACCGATTCCTATAAATAATAGTAAATTTTACTTAGTAAAATTACTACGCAATGCTTGCTAAGAAAACGTAAAATTATAAACACAGAAATCGGGTAATGAAAGTAATAGGTGTAAATGCGGAGTTGCAGTACAGCTAGTCACAATATTGTAAGAACTCGGCAGTTCTTTTATACAAAATGCAAAACACAACCTATAAAAAGTGTCATGTTAAGTCACGTTTCTTAATTTAAGGTTAGATATTCAATTTCAACAAAAAAACTGAGTTGGCGACTTGAAGACATAGGGAGAATTGCAAATATTTTGTTAAAGCCGGAATGGTGGTTAAACTGGTTGGTTGTTGAACATTGGGATTGTACTGGTGTCGATTTAGTTCGCCTGTGAAAGTAACCAGATATGTATAAACATTTTCAACGTCATATTTTATTTTGATATTTGTATCAGATATTTCTTTCTTATTTTACACGTAAATTATGACTACATTTGTCTTTTATGAATTTTTTTATTTCTCATAGTTTTTGCGTATTGACTCGTAGACGTCAAACTTTGCATTGTACGGTTTTATGCACGCCACTAAAACCAATTGACATACCAAACTGAAAAAATTTACAGTGAATAACGATGCTGTAAACATAACGTCTCCTGTATTAAACGAAAAAAATATTCTATTAAAATAATTGCTGTAATCTAAACTTTAATTGTACAATTGTATTTTTAAAAAACCCAAAAATTACTTTTATATTTTATATAGAAATCGTTGTAGCCTACAACATCGTTATTCTTTGATTTTTTTTTTTCAGTTCGGTATGTCAGTTGATTTTAGTGGCGTGCGTAGAACCGTACCACGGAAATTTTGACGATTACCAGTCATAACGCAAAAATACGACATAAAAGAATTTCATAAAAGCAAAATTTAGTCACAATTTGTGTCTAAAATAAAAGAAATATTTCGTGCAAAAATAAAATTATGAAATTAAAATTTATGTAAGCGCTTAATGTATATGTCAGAGGGTGTATAATTCTTGAATGAAGACTTGGCCTCTCGACTAAGGTATGGCCAACCTGACAGAAGAGTCCCTGGTTCTCCTGATTAGTGCCTAGACCGAAATGTGCTGCGTTGTTCACAAAACACTCAACATTTTAATTACAGTAATTGCATTAATTTACTAGAAAACATTAAACAAAAATATGGTACATTCGTGTCTTACTTACTGGAACATTCTACGATGCTTCTTGCATGTGGCACAGCGTAAATTTCTAGTATATATTAGAACTGTTTCATCTAAATCACTGAAATTAGTATCTATTGAAGTACTGTGCTGTCACTCAAAGTATACATGCAGAGATAACGTTATCAGCTTTGACAGTGTAAGAGACACTGTACAGCGTATTACTGATATACCTTGCCTTGATTATCTTAGTTCAGCCACGTGATCTTAATAATATAAGTATAGTTATTTCCTTGGTGTACATAGTCAACTGGCGTGAACAGAGTAAAGAGGACTGCATAGTTTGTATACGTTTTCAACCGCACGAAGTACAGAAACGTAACAATTGGTCATTCTTCGGTGGTTCGCTAAGTTCAAACCATCACGTTGTTACATACCCTAGGTGTATTGTTTCTAACACATTGTGAAGAGTGTAATCTCATTTTTCCATAAGCACTAACCGATTTTGTGAAAGAGTATGGAAAATCTAGTTTTCTGAAGCAATTAACTGTTTCGTTTTTTTTTGTTTAAAATGCTTAATGTAGTGTAAATAAAACACATATATACTGGAATATCCAGCTTCCATTAATTGTATTATGTTTTCATATAGACGCAATAGTATGGAAACATTTAAATTGTTATAACTTTATAATTTTATTTAACCAAAATTTATTTAATAAAAATTTCAATATTGTAATGCTTATGTCTTATTTTGACGTATGTAAGTAACCTAAAATGGCACGTTAATATTGGAAAGTATTCCGTTTGAATTTTTTTCGCAAAAAAATGTAGCTACATATTAAATTTTGTCTCATATTATTATTACCCCTCCTGCACTCAACCAGTATCATTAGTAGGCGCAGCAGTACTCATAAAGTCGTTTCTTCTAAAGTGATTATCTACCTGTCAGTTACCCTAGCAGTAATGTTCCATAAAGGTAGTAGACCGAAAGTTACTAGACCTGCGGGCGGTACACAGAAAGTCATTTCTCCAAAAATAACTTCGCGGAAGTCATATCTCCTACAGTCATTTCTCCTGCGTTCGTTTCTCGAACGTCATTTTTTCCTAAAATTATGTAAAACGATATTCGGTCAACTGACTGCTACTCTATCATTACGGTCGAGTAGGAACAAACATTGACATAGAACCAATAAAATAAAAACATTCTGAGTGTGGTGTTTTGAAGTTGATATCTTAATCTTTAACATACTAAATATCTACATACGTGCCTTTCGTACTTTGACTTCCATTTTGGAAAAGTTGCTATCAGTATGAGCATTTCCCGCAGTTTCGTTATTTTACGGGAAACAATGTTGTCTAGCGACAAACTATAGAGGAAATTAATTAATTTGTAAATTCCTATTCATTTTCCTGTAGGCTGTAAAAGTTCTTTGCTATTTCGATTAAATAAGGGAATAAGTTTTGAACTTCATAGGGTCCTTCGCGGTTTTTCGCTTTTTCCGGGAATTATAAGTCAATGAATTAAATAATTCTGTTGTTTTACTCCTAAATAATTCAGTTTACACGATATTAGTGGAATGGTGGAATTTTCTTTGCCTGTCCGGGGGAAAAGGAAGAATATAGAAAATTACATATTTTTATAGATTTTAATTCTGTTGTAAGCAATATATCCCAAGCTACTATTATCATGCAATGAATTTAATTTAAACCAAATTTACTGGTAATTACATTAGAGATGCCGCCCTGTGGCTTACATAATATTTTTTCTCAAATCTGATTCATTCTTTGCAAAGAAACTGAAAGGAAAATGGACTGTCTCTAATAATTCAGATGATTTCCTCGGTTCATCGGACTTTATGAAAAGTTGATTGTAACCCAAAAACGAGTCTGTACTCGATCCCGTTTAACATGTAATGATGCCCACACCGCGAAAGTTATCATGACCATGTGGCAATATTGTGATCAGTATAATCCCCTTCCCAGTGACTAAAATGGCCTAGCGGTAAAGTCACAGATTTGTCTTCATCCGCTACGGATGATTTCACAAACTTTTGCACTTCATCACATGAGACCGAGAAGCCAAATTTAAACTGCTCAGTTACAATCTACCTTGATGCAATCTATCTATGCAAATGCATCCAATATCAACAAGTAAAGGGACAATCAAACTATTTGGTCTGCAACAGTGCTTGTCCAATAGATATTTTTTCCTGATTATTATCTTCACTGCATTGATTTTGCTTGTGACGACATCCATTGGCTATGAAGCAGTGATTCTCCATTTCTTTCATTAGAGGCTACAGCACTGGGAGAAGCTAAGTATCAAAAAAATTTGGTAACAGTTTTATATAAGTCTTTATTATCTTTCCTGCTGCTTCGTTAAACGATACTTCCCTTGCTTAATGTTTTGAAGACTTTGTTGACATTGGTAAATTTTTATTGTTGATGCTTATGTGTATCCCATAATAATCAAGGATTCTCATCCCTTTATTCGTATAGATATTTTTCCATTTCCAAAATAATGTAACAGTTTTATAACAACCATCTATGATAAGACAATGTGTCTCATCTGTAGAGAAGGTGTTTCATCGCGGGAAAACTTGACTGTTTGCTAGGTTTCAATGTAACGTATTCATTTCTGACGCTTTTATTTCGTTACTGGCGAGTCCCTATTTGACTGGGCCAATAATAAATCTGGTACGATACTACTGGACGCCTGTGATTCGTCTGTAAACAACTAGACTGTGTCACATAACCGCCGGCCAATAATACATGACGCAGGACGCTACACTGATTTGAAGAATACGCTGGCAGAAAATATTTTCGCGATAAATCACCTTCTCTACTCATCTGGAAACCAGTAATACTTACTTTGTGGCACTGACCGTCTGCAGTAGGTAGGTCGATAACTGACAGGAAGTGTGTTTAACATCATCTGTCCAAGAATGATTCCTTCACACAATTTTTAATGTTCTAAGAAATTGAATGGTGCGAACTTAAGAGGGCGTGGTACATAATTCAAAGCATTCCCAGTGCATTAATTTATAACTGTAGGTTTCTTGAAGCGAATTTGCGAAAATTGAACAATAGCAATCCTATTCAAATGTTTTAACCAACGTTTAAAACAAAATTGTTTCCAGTGTTAAGATCTTCTGAGGCACAATCTCTGACGACGGAACCTCGTGCATTTAACTGCGGCGCAAGAGATCACGCGAAACTAATGAGTAATTCTGGATAAATGTTTACTCATAAAGTTGGCAAATACCATTATCTAGGATTGTCATTGAGTATTTTATCCACATTGGCTTCAAAACAAGCGTAGATGAAGTTTTCAGCGTTTATTTATCTACCACGCTCGTTTAAACCACCGATTTACATTTCATATCATTAGGTCGGACAGTTAGCACAATTTAAACACTTTAGTCCTTATATGCCGTTTTAAAGTCTCTATTAAAAACGAGAAGATATGTCTACACTTTCGGCACTTGCAGAGGACCTTAAGAGAGTATGGTATATAATTCAGGTCGAAAATCATCAGTTCATAATTGTAGGTTTCTCGAAGCCAATTTGCAAAAATAAAAACAGCAATCTTAGACAATAGGTTTTACCAAAAAATTTTTCTCGAGTAACGTATATCTGAAGAACAGTCTCTGACGCCGAAATCTCGTACTTTTTTATTTCGGCTCAAGTGATCATGCTTAACAAATGCATCAATCTGGGTTTATGTTTGCTTATAGTGTTAGCAAATATAGTTACAAAGGATTGCTGAATGCAGTTTTTCTTTATCGACTTTCAAAATGTGTAGATCTCAGTTGAAGAATTCAGTGCTTATTGTTATTTTTATCCACCACACTCTCGTAAGAGTTAGCGGAAACGAGGAAGGCGATAAGTCGAATTTAACCCGCCCGTCAAACACCTCATCGCTTCTAGCTAAACTAGTGTGCAGTGTTTACGTAGTAACTGTTTTCCAATGGGTCTTCAAGCAATGACCCTATAATTTTATTTGTGTAAAGTATGTGGTAAAGTCCAATGCAGGGTTCTATGATTTTTGTTTTACGATTACGGTCGATATTTCCTCGGCTACAGCAACGTGAAAATGTCATTTTAGCACTTTTGATGAGCTTGATAATCAGGTTTTTAGTTATTGGACTGCATTTTTAAAATCATAGGGACTTAATTTGAAGTGTGTTTTCTTTTCGTAGATAAACGCATTAGAAACATTTTTAGTAACTATACATGAAAAACGCGCCAGGTCCACTAAATCTTAAGGAGCATTCTTAGTTAATAAATCAGCACCATTAGAATGATTTGTTTGTTCTAATTTATGAAAGAATAAAACACCTACGACAGTAAAAATTTTTTAAGCAAAGACAAGTGGTATATCTATGTTACTATAATCGAAGTTTTGATGCTGGAATATCAATACGAAATCAAAAAGATTGGGATTTAGGCAGAATATTGTAATATTGCTCAATTTATCTATAATACGTATTTTTTAACAAACAAATAAGTTAACTGTAGTGACCTATAAGCTTCGTTTGTGAATACATATCTGTATTAAAACCCTTTAGTAACTTTTTTTTCTTAGAAAACCGACTAAAACCGAAGCGTGTTTTCGTAATTTCTGTCCCTTTTATCTATTATACACTCACAAATACTCCTCTCAGGTCAATGTCACCCTTGATTTCCACCCTCAATGTGTCTTCTCAGACGAGAACACACCCAGTTGTCGCTCCAAGTGTGCATCCATCGTCCGCTTGCCCAGGCGTCATTTGTGTAGGGACGCTCGTTAAGGAGAAGTCAAAAGTCATTAAGATAATCTATCGCTTCGCTGTTTGGTAGCGTTAACAGTTCCTTGCAATTGTTTAGAAAATTACTAAACAGCGGATCTCCCACATTAGTGATGGTCACATAGCATAAAATAGACTCACCTGGAATATAAGAAAATTAATGTTTCAATTACACAATAAACAACCAGCTATGACTAGCAATTAACTTAATATAAATGCAAACATAACGCACCTTTAACCCCTTCATTATTAATCTCTGAATATCGTGAACGCGAGAAAATGAGTTAGTTAATATTTACCATGCATATTTTCTTCTGATAAATGTAAAAGTCATCAAAATTCGTAATAAATTCCCATGTTATATCGCAATGGTATAAAAATTATGCGAACTAAGGAGACTAAAATAATAATTAGGACAAAAATAGTTGAAAATTATTATTATTATTATTATTATTATTATATTATAACTATAACCGCTTTTCCAATTTACGAAAACTAGTCAAATAAAAAAAAAGTACTGTAAGCTGAGCTGGCTTAAATCTGCCAACAACGAACGTTGATCCAAAGAAAGGATGGAACTTTGTTAAACTTACGAAAAATTGTTTTAATGACAACATTAATCTAAGTGTAGATGGAAAAATTATCTCTGAACCATCCCTTGTTGCAAACCATTTTGGCAAAAGTTTTTCTGAAGTATGATCTTTGAAAGAACTGTGCAATGGGAGTTCATGACTAGATTCAGTTTCTTGGACGTACTCCATTGCAAAATTGAACGACTGTCAAAGAAAAACAAACAAATAAAAGAAACCATAAAATAAGCAGAGTATGCTTAGTCAGCAGGATACAAACACAACATGAAATTCCAAGATGGAATCGGGTCAAATAAAAACAAGGAGCAAACCAATAATAAATGAAATTAATAACAAATAAAATAAAAACCAAATAACATGCGACACAACGATGAGATGAAACAACAAACACAGTAGATATCAGACACGAACAGAAAAATAACAAAAGAACACAACACGTAGACGAGACAAAATGCAACAGATATCAGACATATACAGACAAGACAAACGACACAATGAAGAGACGAGACAAAACACAGTAGTTTTCCAGACAGACAGTGTTACGACGTTTCGGGAACTGGAATCTGTTCCCGTCATCAGGTAGACACACAGGGTTCAGCAACACGAGTGCGACTGATGAGGAGACTGGAAAAACCATGGGTTTATATAGGGTAAGCCCACTTATCCTGCTCAGCCAATGGGAAACGAGCTGTCTCCTGATTGGTTGCGCAGCATAGATTGACTCTGATTGGTTGTGATGGGTTGAGTGTGTGTTTTTGTTTTGTGCTGTAAAGTTGTTTCTCTCTTAATCAATGGGATCCACATATTTTTTAATTCATTCATTGTGTCGTTTGTCTTGTCTGTATATGTCTGATATCTGTTGCATTTTGTCTCGTCTACTTGTTGTGTTCTTTTGTTATTTTTCTGTTCGTGTCTGATATCTACTGTGTTTGTTGTTTCGTCTCATCGTTGTGTCGCATGTTATTTGGTTTTTATTTTATTTGTTATTAATTTCATTTATTATCTGTTTGCTCCTTGTTTTTATTTGACCCGATTCCATCTTGGAATTTCATGTTGTGTTTGTATCCTGCTGACTAAGCATACTCTGCTTATTTTATGGTTTCTTTTATTTGTTTGTTTTTCTTTGACAGTCGTTCAATTTTGCAATGGAGTACGTCCAAGAAACTGAATCTAGTCTTTTTCTGAAGTGTTTGTGAAATCTAAAAATTATTTCCAAATAGTGGCAGATAATGATGTATCAAAATTACATCCATCTATTCCTCTTCTAGACACAAGTTTGGTTTTGTATACAATTAAGTATTTAAAATCAAGTATGTATGTGTGTTGTGATAAGATCCCTAGCTTTATAAGTAAAGAATGTTCAGCTATTATTGCTCCTATACTCTGGCATATATATTTAATACCTGTCTGTCCACGGGAACTTTTCCTGATTTTTGGAAAACTGCTATTGCTGTACCCATATTTAAGAAGGGTGATAAATGGCACCCTTCTAACTGCAGCCCAATAACATTACTTAGTCATTTTTCTAAGATTTTTTAAAAGATAATTCACAAACACCTTTTCTTTCACTTAAAAAATGACATCTCTAACAGACAACATGGTTTCATGGCTGGATGAACAATTACTACTAATTTATTTAACTTCAATAATAAAATCAATACTGACATTACCTCTAGATTACAGAATGATGTTATCTATGTTTCTTTTAGTAAAGCTTTTGACACTTGTCAACATTCTATAATTTAAAATAAACTTTCTGTTTTTGGCTTAGATAAGGACTACGTAATTTGGTTCACTAGTTACTTACAGTCAAGAAACTTTCTAGTTAAAATTGAAAACAGTTTATCTTCTAAATTTTATATATATTCTGGAGTTCCTCAAGGGAGCACTTTTTCTCCTTTATTGTTAAAATATTTTTGTAAATTATATTGTGCAGCGTATAAAATATTCAAGTTGTTTACTTCATGCTGATGACCTTGAGATATTCAAAATGATCAAAGGTGTACCAGATTGCCTCAAATTACAAGCAGATATAGATGCTATTGTCATTTGGTGTTCTAGAAATTAAATTGATTTTAATCTCTCAAAAATACAACGCATAACATTTACTTGAAAGACACATTCTTTGATCTATAACTACCATAAAAAACTGACCGTAATAAACTGTGTGACAACAGTCGGCGATCTAAGAATATTGTTAGATGCAAAATTACTGTTTCACCACCACATTGATATGATAGTTAACAGTGTATCAAGAACTGTAGGTCTAATTTCTCACATCACTAAACAAACTTCTAATAGCGATTCTCTGCTTTGTTTGTTCTATTCTTTAATCAGATCTAAACTTGAATATTGCTCTGTTGTTCGGAATTCCATTACGGAATCAGACTCTAAGCGCCTTGAAAATATTCAGATTAACGTTTTTAAAATAATATATGAAAGGTAATACTTTGAAAAAACAGGTTTTATTTACAATGAAGATATAAATAAATATTGTACGCATTCTTTAAAAGAAAGAAGAGTCTAAATTTGTGTAAGTTTTATATAGCTTAATTCTTTAATATCACTTGGTAGCTCGTATGCTTTAGTCAACAGGATACGCACACTACATAAAATGCCATAAATGTAATCGTGCCAAATTCAAAAAATACTGGAAATAAAAAGAACCTTTGTTTATTTGGTAGTCCATGTTGCATTTAACCCGATTTCGTTGATGGAGATTTAAGTTATTTACGTATCCTGTTGAGTAACGTATACTCTGCTTATTTATGTTTTCCTATTCTCTGTTGGTTTATTTGACAGGTATTTACATCGCAAAAAAATAGCATCCAGTCAGGTTGTAGCTCATTGTCATATAATTAAGTAAAATTAATTTATCATAGACCGCGGTTGCACGGGCCTCGGAACTAGTTTAAAGTAAACTTGCTCAGCCGTACGTGTGGTCACACGGTGTCTGAAGTAGTTCATATCGTTGCTGCTTCCTATTCTAACTGAACAGGTTGTAAAGGTTCTTCACATAAAGTGTAATATTGCTATGTGTTACGAAGATTTTTTGTCGCCACATAACACATTGCACAAACATATTAGTGTGATATGAGCATTGGGATAGAGTAGGTAGAGCTTTCAAAATGTTACATTTATCGCGACCGACGCAACTTTTAATATGTAAACAGTGGTGACTGTTTACAAGAGAAAGGTTTCCTAGTCTGAAATTACGTTAAACAAATTTGGTAAATTTATAGATGCTCATAGAGTAAGGTTATAAATCTTAAATACCTAGAGTATTTTTCGCTTGTGTCTTCTAAATGTATGCAGTGCATCTAGCAACGTCAATTTGATCATGTTCATTTTACAGACAAACGTAAGCTTTACGTGACTCCAGTTAGGCTTACTTTCCTCTGTTTACCTTTTGTACATAGGTTAAACCAAACATAACCTCAACACAATATACTGTCGTAACAAAACACAATCGATTTGACTGCGACAATCTAGTACCGTGTAATCACGCGAACGTGTTCACTTCGGCAACTATACGCTGAACGTGTTTAAAATGGCTGACTAAACCTCTTTCGGTTATCTACTTCAGGCCGCCGAGTAACCACGGCCTTAGTCTTTTACATATCTGCAATATCGTATATATGTATACCAAAGTTACGAATTCATAACATTTCATTCAGACAGGCAGTATACCTACTTTGAAATAAAAATAAATATTTGCATACCATAACTTTTAATTTGCTAACATTACACATTATTTTACTCAAGTATGTGATGGTTAAATGTCAAGTGTCTGTTTATCGTAACTTTGAGGCAGTTCACAACAAGAACCTGCAGCCAAAATAACATACAAAACGGTTAGGAAATGTTGAAACTGAAGCAAATGTGTTTTAATATTCATGAACCGAGACGTATACGTGAACCTAGTAATAATATTAACAAGGAAACGGTTAACCATCAGATCAATATATGAAACATTACTATTTAAATACTTATTTGTAATGATACATACCACCTTGTGTGATTCACTAAAAGATAGAGATATCCACTGCGTAGGAACTGAGTACCATTATCCTAATTTTTCACCTTAACGAATTCCAAAACTATAGGAAAACAAATATGCTTTAAAATTTAACTAGCATTGGTATTTTTAGTTATTCAGTTCGATAAGGAGAATAACGGTCAATTTCTTTGTTTTAAATCACTATGTGAATTTCTAGAAAGGTGTATGTTTAGGTCAGCAAAGCTACCATTTTGGGAAACCAAACAACATACAAATAAATAATTCCGTACTGCTTACAAAAACAGCAGGAGGCTAAGGGGTACCAATGTTTTTATGGGATTAAAAGAGTTATTTTACAACATTTACAGACAGCTACAGATAAAACATTTTATAAGAGTTCTCCAAGCGGATCAAGAATGAAGTGTATAATAACTTAAGTTTGTTGAGACACACACCTCACATCTGATGTTCTGGAGAGTATTTACAGTATGCTGCGAAATATCAGCATGAATAAGACACGAAATCGGTCAAAAGCTGTGAACTTCAAATATCTTATATGCTGAGTTAACCAGTGATATCTGCATGCTTGGGAGTGTTCAGATTTAGCATTAGAAGTGTACAGTTCCGCTGAAAAAAAAAAAGAATGAAATAAGAAAAGTTAGCAAATAACGAATACCGTAAAATGGGGTGAATAGAGACACAATTTTATAACGAATTTTTCTGTATAAATTCTGTTTTAAAACCCGTTTTTTAGATGTACATGTTAAAACAGTTAACAAACAGTTCTTTTATTGGTATATATATATATATATATATATATATATATATATATATATATATATAGAGAGAGAGAGAGAGAGAGAGAGAGAGAGAGAGAGAGAGAGAGAGAGTTGTAAACAAGGAATTTGTTTCTAACATTGCCGCCGCCTAGGAAAATCTTAACATTCTTTATAAATATCGTGTGTGTTTCGTAAGGATGGAAATACATGTATTTATTCGATAAATACTTCCTAGCTCCCTACCCTCACGATAAAGAACCTTTTGATTTAAGTGAAACATTTTTACTAAAAAAAAATAATTTATATTCCTGAGAGTGAATTAGATTTACAGTAAACTTTTTAGTGGTGTACTTAATTATACACAGGAGTTATTTTTGCTTCATTTATTGGCGTATGTGGAAATCTGTAAGCGTAGGCTATATGCCAAAATCTACCTCGTGTTACTTCGGAAAAACCTGGTAAACAGAAAACAGGATTGCTGAACCGAGAATCGATCTCGAGTTCGCCAGAGTACAGGACGCATGTTTTACCACTGCTCCACAATCTAAAAACGTTTGCTTAAATTTTAAAGTCATGTTAAGAAAAACTGTTACTATAAAAATAGTTTAACGTAATATTTTCGGTAAGGTTCATTGTAGCTTTATTAGGACAAGATTTATGTTCGGAAAAAATTATTTGTCACAAAGTAAATTCAATAATATAATTAATTTACAGTTAAAACAAAAATTGTTCTAAATGGATCATATTCGAAGAACGTTTTAGAGTCCACATCGCTCGATAACTTCTGTCGAAGCATTTCCGTGACATAAAATACTTCTTCGTGCTTTGTAAGACAACGGTCAGTACATAGCTACACGACACTTGATGATTGATACGTGACTTAATGTGTACATTAAAGTAATTCACGTCTGTATCGAATGTATATGAATTAAAGTCTTTATTTTCTACGCAGTGATAACGTGTAGCACAGTTGGAGTACTGTTAGCAGAAAATCGACGATAACAGTGCCGGATACACATTTATGATTGCTGATGTTACAGGTAATAAAACAAATTCGTTTTTAAAAAAATTAACACCTCGATATGAATCGAACAAACGCACAACTGTCCATAAATAAAAGCATTAAATTATAAACTTCGTAAAGCAAAATTACTTAAAACAACTGAACGAAACAGCAGCAAATAGTAATAATAATAATAATAATAATAATAATAATAATAATAATATCGTATAAGAAGGTTACAGGAGGACCAGGCTATCACACTACGTATGCAGCTTTACTATTGGTCCCCGGTAGGCATCTGCTTGCCCTAAAGAATGACATGGAATGAGGCTTTACAATGGAGCAGCGTCGGAATAGGAGTGGTGGGGAAAACGGGAGGCTCCCGAGAAAACCAGTGGCGTTGTCCAAGTGTAAAATACGGAAACCGATCCAACCGGGAATCGAGCCCAGTTCACCTGGCTATAGGGTGATGGCGAATGTGGGGGGGGGGGGGGAACTGAGTGACAACCGCGGCCCCCATAGCAGGAAGGATACTGTAAAACATAAATGCTCACGTAACTGGAGAAAAGCTAACGCATTAGTGAGAAAATGAAAGATTAAGTTACAAACAATAGTAGATCTAAGATCATTAATTTTTCGTTTGTATTATACCACACGCATAGAGTCTATACTATAACAATAAATGTTCGTGATCTTTGAACGATTTTTGCAATAGGTTCATATTATAAACATGACAGTTATTTTTGTCATGCCTCATTGCGCCTGTAATGGCGTATGCCTAAATAATCTGTTATGTTTGTAATAAATGTTCGTTTGTTTATCTTCTAAGAGTTATCCTAGACCATTCATCCGATATTGCTGTGAAATGTTTTGTGAGTTTTTGTACGTGCTCTTACGAAGGTATCTGAAAAATATATATGTATGTAATATATATATATATATATATATATATATATATATATATATATATTCGGGTGGGAGGTAGCAAAACGGAGTAGAGGAGCATATACCATGCCCACATTTATTTCTGCGTGTTACGTAGATGATAAAATATCTGCTAACAACATTCCGATATAATATAATAATCTGTAACAATAACGATGAAGAATTTCATGTCTGCCCATAAATTCGTATTTTTTTATACTCACGCGTAACATTATTTATTCTCTTATTGTTATCGCTTCTCAAAAGTCAAAATTTTATTTATTAAGGCCAATTTTGATAAAGGTAATTAAAAGTGTGTTCAGAACAAATTCCTGATTTTTAATGTATGGGCAAGTGACTGTAGCCTGTAATTCGAAACTAAGCCCAGGACAAAATGAAAGATAATGAAACCTTTATTTATTCAATTTCTTCCGCAGATGCAATTTAAGAACGGGTTATTATTCATCACGGAATCAACATGTTTGTATTTCCTATATGCAGCCATCCGGTAGCGCGTGGCGAAAGTGTGACAAGTTAAGATATGTTTGTTCTCGCCTATAACTGTTTACTTTCTCCTCAACACGCCAGTCCATTGCATGCCTCGCTGCGTGTTTGTGAGTGGCCACATTATATTCTGCTTCACTTGACTGTACGCTACTTAACGGTTCTATCTGTGTCCACACAGACTGTACAGTAGTGAACAAACATCCGGGCACGTTTCCACAGCTCACCGAACGCCACTGCATCCAGCTCTTTACGATACAATTAAAAATCGTACATCATTATCATTTTTATTATGTTATCTCAACAACGAAACGCTGACGGTTTACACAAAAACAGCTTCTCAAATGTTGAAATTTGCTGGAATCAGATACCCATATTGCTAATCGGGTAATTAACTTACCCAACTGAATATTTATATAAGATATCCATAAAATACACGCAAAATTTATCAAGTAGTTTCAGAAAAAATCAGTGAGTAAAGATGACATATGTTGCCAATAACACGTCTGTAATAAGTTCACTATACCAAGAGAAAAATATTAAACTAAACTTATAAAAACCTTAAACATTCGATGCATACTACTACATATTACTTGCCTACTTGATCAATATAACACCCGTGCGGATTGGTCTCTCAGGCCGTGGAATGAGACCGTGCTGCCCAATCCAGCGCACGGGAAGTATAGTATCGAGATGATTACGAAAATATATCATGTGGGCCGATTTCACAGTCATACTGAGAAAATTCTAATACCTCTCTGAGTGAACTGTGAGAACTGTTCATTGCAGAGACAACAAATGAGTGAAATCTAAGGTAAAACAAGAATTTCTTAAGGTGTCCTCAGATCTTCCTTAAGATTTTCTCAGGTTGCAAATCAATCATGGCGGCCGTAAATAGGAGTTTCAATGCCACATGGGGGAGAATAATATTCTTATTTATTACTTACTAGTAATAATTTACTGGAAGGAACATGATCAAGGTGTAAATGAAAGACTGCACTGGCATCTACATCATAGTTTATATTCGTCGTACATTTTTACATGAAAACGATGTCGTGTTTTTAAATGTCACTTTTGTTATCAAACAAAATGGTTACGACACCCTTTTATAAACAAAATTAACGACGTATTTTTATATCATTATTATTTTGCATTTTTTCAGCTTCACAGTATGCGAAAAACTAAATATAAACTAACAAATCACTGTCATGTAAGTTTTGTGCGTAATAAATGGAAAATTATGTACATTTTAGCTACATTCGCAAGTCGATGCACGAAGATAAATTCTTTACATCGCGAATATTGTCATAACACTTCACCTCAACTGAGATATTTCAGTTTCCTTACTGTGCAATGCAAACGAAAAATTCTCAGATTTTACTCAAGTTCTGCTTAGTTTCACCTTTAACTCAAGATTTTCCTCACTAGAATTTGCAATCCACCCGTACACACGCACGTTTTGTATTATTAGATATGATGGTATATAGCGAAAATATTTCGTGCCAACATACCCTTGAAAACACTGTAATTTCTTGCAACATATATTATACGGTAATATACTTGTGACAGAACGTAGCTGTCTGCAGACCAACAACAGGCATCATATATTACAATAGCACGATTCTTATTGGCTCAGTCAAATAGAGTAACAGCTTCAAGTACTAGCTAAAGCCAGTAATCTTGTGGCAAGCTGAACGTGTGTTGAAATCCAGCAAACAGTCAACTTTTCCCGCGATAAACCATCATCTCTATGTATTATTAGTATTATGATAGGAATCACAGATCTGCCATAAGTGTACAACAAGCACAGCATAGGTCACCAACGTGTTTACTTCCACCTTCTATCGTTTGCATCGCAGGCTATGAGTTCACTCTATCAAAATACTTTGTTAGGCGGCCCATATTTCTAGTTTCAATTTGTTCCTGTTGTTACTAAAACCACCTGTGTGCATGATGATTTGCAACGAGGGCACATTAAATTAATACCTATGTTTTTCACTACTTCCTGTTGGAGCGATTTCAACATGAAGTAAAAGTACAACTTAAGGCACTCAGAGAACTTTTACCTAAAGTAGTGTAAAGAATATCATGTGGTTTGCGAAGTACTAATTTTTCTTGAGTACATTGCATTGTGTACCCGGTTGAAATGTTTTCAAAAGAAAATAATTAGAGACACTGGTAAATCGCGGGAAAAGTTGATTGTTTGCTAGGCTCCAACATACTATGTATAACACTGAAGGCTTTGCACTTATATTGGCTATAGTTTATATGAAGTACCGTGTCCCTCTTCAACAGACCCAATTAGAACTGTACAGTTTTAACACAGAACGTATGTGGTTTGCCAGAAAACTGTTCACACGTGTCACGATTGAGATACTACAGTTTATTGGAGACTATGTTAAATATTTTCGCGATTTTCCAGTGTCTCTAAAAATAATATGCATTTCTAGACAGTCCATCCGATTGCGATGAAACTATTAGTTGCTGTGCGTGCGCCGCGAAGGTTTCTGACAGAAAATTGTTATATGGAGGTAGGTCGGGGCAAAAATGTGCAAGGGGCACGACAGGATATTCAAAAAAATGTAGTGAAATTTGTTTCTAAAATTTTAATTAATGATCATTGACATGTTTTTGCAGCATTTAAAAATTTAAGTGCATTTTTTTTGTTTTAAAATTTGTTTTAGAAAATTTAAAGAATTAATTAATTACTATTATAACTTACATTAAATTTGCATTGCCTAAAAGTATTTACCAAAAACTTTTCAAATTTTTCCCAACTTTCTTTACCAAAATTTCGGATTTTAATATATATAAAAAATAAAATAAATATTGTTGCAAATTAGCTAACATGATTTAGGATACTTAGATTGAACTTTCGCACGACTCAAAAGATGTATTAAATTGTAAACCACGCTAACGAATTCGCGCGCAAAGAGCAAGTACACCGTAAACAATCCCGGACTGCTGCGCAATTCTGTAACAATACTGATTGTGTTTCCAGCTCAGAAGTAAAGGTAACAGCCCAGAACACTGCATTTATATCGATTTTATAAATACACTGTCGACATACAATGCGGAGGAAAGCTTTCTCTTCTTGACAAATATCCAGCTTTAGTTGTCGCAGTCGAAAATAAATAACTGTATGTAGAACTTGTAAATACGAAGAAATATATTTTTGAAGGACAGTAACAACATTCATATCGAAAGTAAAAGAACGTTTTCATAGTTCCTCTTCACATTGCTAGATAATTTTTTGTACACTGTCTGTGTCATTATGAAAGAGCTTTCCGGTATTAATATCGATGACAGTTTTATAAATATAGGTCTGTCTACCAGCCTATAGCCACTAGCATAGTGAAGAAAAACTGGATGGTTTTGTTAGATATACGACATTGTTAGCGAACGTCGTTGAATAGCAGGGAATGAGTGAGAGTGAGAGAGTTTTGGTCAACGCTTAATAGCGGGACCTTCCGCGCTGGTCAGGAGTTACATGAGGTGAGTACAAAGCGGCGCCGGAATGAAAGGGCGGGGGAAACGGGAGATCTCAGAGAAAACCCGCCGACCAACGGCGTCGTCCGGCATGATTCCCACATGCAAAAATCCGGGGACCAACCCCGTCGGGGATAGAACCCGGATCACCTAGGTGGGAGGCGAGAGGTCTGACCGCTCGTCCACCGCAACATGCTCATGGGATGTAAGTTCACAGTGAATTATTTTATTTAAGTAGGTCCGTTGGTTTTCACTAGTTGTATGGCAGCGTAACAAACAAATTTTGACTTGCACGCCCCGTTATTGGAAAGCTATGAGAGCTAAAATTATTCCGTAACTGTAGCATGTATACTCACATATATCGTCTACAAAACTAACAATATTTCATAAAAATATGTAAAATTATGTTTTTATCACACTCGAACACCCTTAAGGGGCCTGCCTGCGCTTCAAATGCGTTGCGGCGAGTTACGACTGTTATCTATTTTAACGAAACTATTTAACGCACATTATATCTGTATATCTACGAAAAGAACGCAAAATTCAAACTATGTCACTACAGTTTCAAATATTCAGCACGTTTTTTAGAATCAACTTTAATGGGCCTCTCAGAACGGCCAATAATGACTTTTTCAGACTGCTGTATCTGGAAAAAGTAACAACAGTATTCGAAAAATGCAACTATAGAAACAAACGTTAGACTTTGAACTACGCTACTCACAATAAAATAATGTGGTCACCATCTGAAGCCCCGTAAGAAAAAGAATAATTGTAAAGCACTACACGCCAGCTGAGGGGCTTGCACAGAGAGGCGATAATACATTACATACGCCAGTCAGCGGCAACCTTACCGCTCCTGCCTCACACACACAAACGCAGCCTATCTAGGGAAGCCCCTTAAGTGTTAGTAGAAGGTAGTTTTTATATTTATTTGTATTTTTATTTACGGTCGAGGCACGGAAACGGGGATGGCCTCCAGGCGCGGTGGACTAAACCAGCGTGCGATGTTTAAGTTGAAACCGTTTTCCAATGGGACTTCAAGCAATGACCCTATTATTTGTGTAAAGTATGTGGTAAAGTCCAATGCAGGTTTCTATGATTTAGTTTTCCGATGACGGTTGATATTTCCTTAGCTACAGCAACGTGAAAAAGTCATTTTTAGCACTTTTGAGGAACTTGGAGATCATGTTTTTAATTAGCGGACAGCGTTTTTAAATTCATAGGGACCCAGTTGAAGTGTGTCTTCTTTTCGTAGATAAACACATTGGAAACATTGGTAAAAGTTAAACAAGAAAAAATACTTCCCGTACCACGTTGCAGCACGGATCATACGCCAGCTCCCCTAACTCTTAAGGGTGTTCAAGTGTGATAAAGTCATAATTTTATATTTATAAGAAATATTGTTAATTTCGTAAACGATACTTGTGAGTACTGTTTTCTTTTACGGAACAATTTTAACTCTCACGCTTTTCTCGTAACGGGGTGTCAAAATTAAAATTTGCTTGTTATTCTGCCATGCAAATAGTGAAAACAAACTGACCTACTTAAACAAAATAATTCACTGTGAACTTACATCCCATGAGCTATGCAATAAAACATTAAATTTCGGACAACGTAATGTTTTGAATTTAAAAAAAAAAATCGTGAAATTACAGAAAAAATTGCAAATTGAGCAATTTTTTAAGAGTACAAAACTAGTAAATTGGATTTTTTCAAATGTGTTATTACGTAGTCCACAGTATGTTATTTCGCTGTGAATTATTTCACGTACGTAAGTCAGTTGGTTTTCACTATTTGCATGGCAGCAGAACATGCAAATTTTGACTTTGACGCACCGTTATGAGAAAACTACGCCAGCTAAACTTGTTTCGTAAGAGGAAACTGCACTCACAAGTATCGTCTACAATACTAACAAATTTCATATAAATATAAAATTATGACTTTATCGCACTTGAACAGCCTTAAGAGAAATCCTCGACTGGCGCATGGACGGCGTTGCAGCGTGTCACGCGCATACACTTTTACGCGAAACCGCTTAACTTATTCATATTATGTTTACCTACGAAAAGAACACACACTTGAAACTATGCTTCTAGTTTTTCAAAAATGCAGTACGCTTGTTAGAAACATGATTTTCGGGCCTCTCAAAATGGCTAAAATCGGGTTTTTTAGACAGCTTTAACTCCGAGAATGTTACCTGAATTCGTAAAGTGCAAAACGAGAGGCATGCGTTGGTCTTTACTTCAAACTATTCCAAAATAAAATATTGGGGCCACCGCTTAAAGTCCTATAGTAAAAAGACTACAGCGGAAACCTTGCACGCCAGTTTGGCGCGCTGCGAATAGAGGCGATATGCTTCTCGTCAAGCGTGGGACACTGGCTCTTATCGCTACGCTGTTACCACGCGTCAAAGGTGGAAATTTGACACCGCGAAGGACTCCTCTTAAGGCATAGCCCCATCTAAGATCCAGAGCTAGACCCGTCCCTGGTCTAGGTAGTATTTGCAAATAAGCCAAGCAACGGTGTTGACTTGCAGTCAAGACGGCGTAACGTCTGCAAAGTGGCGAGGCAAGCAGAAGGTTAAGAGGCGGGGATTCACCGCGGGGCCGAGGAGTTGTTTGCGCGCGCTTGCAAGCAGGAAAGCTCGTCACGTGACCTTGAACCCGGCCTCTCTCCAACCAGTCGGCGGCCACTGGCGTGCTGGCACCAGGTACATAAGTCGCCGGACGCGCGCATCTTTGACACTCTTCATCTACCTTAGCCGCCGTCGAGTACACAGGTAAGTGACCAGTTGATACCATAATTCGTCCGTGGTTCACTGAGCACATTTCTTTACAAAATCAGACATTAAAATTTAATCTCTCATAAAATACATATAGTATTTTTCTCTTTTTTTCACATTGGTGCAACTATCATAAGATACATATAGTATTTTTCACATTGGTGCAACTAATTTTATCTGTTTTTAACACACGTTCATTAGCTTCACTTGTATGTATGTTTGAATATAATAGAACAATTCGATTAAATTTTTAACAACTTTCATGCTTCCGAAAAACTTCAAATTTTTCAGACGTAGCATATTAAGAATTGATGATAATAAAATAATTTAATAGCCATGACCTGTTACTCTCACGCGTTGTAAAAAAAAATACCGTCTGTCTGCGACCAAAATAAAATAATTTTTTTATTGTTACAATGTTTAAACAAGCCATTTTGAAATAGATTTTTCATTTGCAGAAAAATATAACAAATAAATTTACTTATGGCTTTACAAAACTATACAAACACGCTTTTGTAGCAATTTAAACTAAACAGTTTAACATAATCTTCAAACATAAAGATTTGATTCAACGCCGATAGGATTTCCTTCAGTTTCGTGTAACGTAATCTTTTGGTTAAGCAAAAATAAGAATAAAGTCATTGACCAAAAATAATTACTCTAGTATAAAAAAAGCGTTGGATGCTCGCTACTTACATTTAATAATGACTCTACCTTTATGAATAGCTAGTGGTTAAAATTTTAAGACAACCGATATTTAACTCTTCACTACCACAGTCAAAAAGTAACTGAAATTCTTAGAGCAACATTACAAATATCTTCACTGTCATATTTGGAAAATAAATACTTGATATTGAAACTATGATTTTAAGCAATAGTCTTGCGAAGAAATTTTTTTTTTTACTTTACTCTTTTTAAGGACGCTCTACTGATCTAATACTAATTTTACCTTTAAAGCGCTGCAAACTAATTAAAAATATGAAATTATATGTGTTAACATTACTGCACCATAAGTGGAAGAGTATGGTAGACATTGTAAATTTATTATCATTTCCTCATCTTGGTTAGAAAACTATAATGTTTTAGTTTATGCTTCATCTATTTCATAATAGTTATTTAACTGAAAATTGATAAGCTAAAGCTGTTTCGATAATACGTCACATTTTAGAAAAGTAAATAATTACTCCGCTTATGTTAGGTGCATACCAAATATGTAAAGCAAATCTTGTTTTAATTATCTTTGTTACATTCTTAAAATTTACACAATGGTTAAATAAATTTATTGAAATCTTTAACTGAACGTTTCTTAGAGACTAATTAATGTACTAGTCAGTGTTCCAAAAAAATTTATAATTATTTCTCCTTTGTGCTAAATTCAAAGCAATTTAGAAAAGTTTTTTTTTTAGCAGGTATTTACTCTGTCGTAATCTTCGAATGGTTTTCCTGCTCACATCTGAGCAGCTGCTCGTAAAATATTTTCATGGGTAGGTTTTACCCGCAATCACCACAGTATTGCTAGATACGGTTGTAGTTCAGTTGAGGTGAATATTCGATGCAGACGAAACCCACGTGTTTTGGTAAAGTGTTAATGAAAGCTTTCATGACAAACTCCTTATTTTAAAAGTTATGTATGGAATTAATATTTTTCAGTAATTTTGTTCTACGAATAACTTTTAAACAATGTTTTATTTAACAGTAGCAATTTAGATGATGCTGATAATAATAATAATAATAATAATTTATTTCCATATACCGATTACAGCACTTTACATAAATACTTTTTATATAATGGAAGACATCACACTCACAGAAGCAAAGCTTGTGTGTGAGTGTTACAAGACAAATTATTTTCTATATTTGCGGTTAATTATGTAAGAAAACTTGTAATCTGGTATATGTTAATTTGAGAACAAAAATTTAATTCTGCATGAATAAAAAAAATTAGTTTTTGATGGATACAGATCGTATTTAACAATTTGAAATATAAAGAATGTGAAAATAATTAACTACAGTAAAACTACTTCTTAAAGGTTAAAGACAACTCATCATCAGTTAAGTTATTTAACCATCGATATATATATATATATATATATATATATATATATATATATATATATATATATATATAATTTTAATTTTTATATTTTCAGGAAGAATTGCTGCAATGTTTGAAAGCAAGACTGTGGATGATCATTGAGAAATTGTTTTGTAAACTAGGGGAATTGGTAAATGTTATATTAAATTATATCGAGTAGGATATATATGAGATAAATACTGTACTGGTAACTTTTTGCTCAATAAATTGACTAATATGGTTCTAATATACAATTTTCTGATATTGAATACTCTCAAACGACTGACAAGTTCTTTTGATGACATTATTTATTAAAGCATGTTGTTTATTCGTAAAAAAATGCATTTAAGGTCGCTTATTACTACTCTGTCCATTCTAAGATTGCAGCTAATTCATCCACGGGAATGTCGATAACCTTTTTTTCAAAGAGAAAATTTCATTTGAAATATTGAAAAATACAAGGTAACTACGCTACGGCACAATTACAATGTGAGGAATCAAGATACAATTCAATTGCTTTAATTTATTTCGTTAGCAATTTTTAGTTCTGCTGCAACCTTAGAGTGGACAGAGTATAGAGTAAAATTAAGGAATGGTGACTCCAAGCAGAAACGTCGGCATTCAGGAAGTGCTTAGTAAACGCGTTATCATCATAACACGTAACATGTTCGTGATGATTTCTTCTGAATGCTCGTAGGCTTCGATTCTTTTTTTTTTCTTTTAGGCGTCTCTTGTGTTTTGCTTAAGTATGCCACATACTACACGGCTTCAATTGCGTTGCGCTTTGTTCGTAAACAGGTTGTTTTTCTACTAAACAATTCAACGTGTGTACGTTGTGCCAACGTACGAAAAGAAAACACACTCCAGACAATGTGGGAAGTTCACTGTTAAGACATAACTGTTTCTAAACCCTCCTACACAGGTATCACCAGTCTTATCAGTCTGCCCTACTTCAGAATGTACTAACCGGCTGTATGTGGAACTCAGATATAGACGTGCACTGAACTTTGCTACAGACTTTCCACCAATCAAATGTATGTTCTCCGCTTAGTGTCCCTTAATAAAAGCGGTTCAGCGGGGCCATTGCGCGCTAGTTCAGCGCTTGGCTCGTTGGCAAAATGCGGCATTTCATGAGCGCTTCAAGGTCGCCATTATATCTCAGTCACTTCTGAGAGCAGGTAGGTGGCGCTCGTAAGAGTGCGTGGCAGATAAATAAATACTGGAAACATCAATTGAGTTCTACGCTTTTTCGAAGCCAATATGGATAAATTACCCACTGACAATCCTAGATAATGGTGTTTGCCAACTTCATGGGTAAATATTTTCATTTCATTCATTACGCGTGATCTCTTGCGCCGCAGTTAAATGCACGAGATTCCGGCGTCAGAGATTGTGCCTCAGAAGTTCGCAACACTGGAAACAATTTTCTTTAAAACGTTGGCTAAAACTATTGTCTAGGGTTGCTATTGTTTAATTTTCGCAAATTGGCTTCGAGAAACCTACAGTTACAGATTAATGCTTTCAGCGTTGAAATTATGTACCGCGCCCTCTTAAGGGCGCCGCCTACCCGCGCATTAGAAGCTCAGAAGCGACGGAGACATTAGGACGACTTGAAGCGCGCATCAAATGCCGCGTCGCCTCAATGGTCCAAGCGCTGAACCAGCGTGCAAGGTTTCCGCCGAACGGTTTTTACTATGGGACATTAAGCGGTGACCATACAAATTTATTGGTGGAAAGTCTGCAACTAAGTTCAGTGCAGGTCGAAATCTGAGTTTCACATACATCCGGTCAGCACATTTTGAAGTACGGCAGTCTGAAAAGACTGGTGTTAATTATGTTGGATGGCTTAGAAATAGTGTATTAATGGCCGTGGTGTCTTAACAGTGAGCTTCCCACATTGTCTGTAGTGTGTTTTTTCTTTTCGTACGTTGGCACAATTGGCACACGTGGAATATTTTAGTAGAAAAACCCTGCAACGCATATTAAGCGTGGGGTAGGCGGTCGCCTTAAGAGCCGGGCCTAAGAAGTTTGATAAGACATAAATTTTAATGGGAGTCAACGCTAAAATTATTATATTATTAGGGCCATGAACTTTTCGCGAAAATAATTTTGCACCAGTTTGTTTCAGTGCCTTACATGCACATCTGTAATTCTGCTTCATGTCAGCGTATCTTTGTGGAGTGACGTATCTCATTAGACTGTGATAATCACAATAAGGTTGCTGCATCACCGCACGCCTGTGATTTGCGTATAGGACCACAACACACGAGAGTTAAAACATACAATCATTGAATGTTAAGCATGTATGCACGTAAGACACTGAAACAAACTGATACAAACTTTTCATCGCGAAAACTTTCTGGCCCCATGTATTATCTATATATATTAGGCCCTTTAAATATAACTCTTTCAAATGAGCAAGATTTGATGGTAATATATTTATTTATTTATTTTATACACGACATATTCAGCCAAAGGCCGTTTTACAAATGTACGTGTTTTACAAACTAAACACTATTATTACTTTTAAACGTGCCTATATTATGAAAATTAATTAATTTAGATCTTAATATAAAAATATGAGTTAAACTGACCTCATATTGCGGCCAGCACTATTAACGTATTATTAATATTTTAAAAAATGTAATGAGAAGTTTGCAAATTAAACTAAAAAATATATACAAAAATACTGAAGTACAAATCATACAGTGGATTATAAAAAAAAATATATGTTACTTTTTAACACAAATATCAAAAACACTTTTTAACACAACAGATCAGTAAGTTGTTCTGACATCAACGTGGACTTGTACATCTTCTTGAACATTAAAATAAAGTCGGTGTTCTTCAAACCCTCTGACAGGTCATTCCACAAGGCAGAGACACAATAAGTGAAAGTTTTTTTATACATTGACGTGGTGTGGCGCGGTATTGCAAAGTTACGTTTATTTCTCATGTTGTGCTTATATGCAGTTGGGAGTGTTGGGCCAGTTTATCATGCAGGTAGGTTGGTTTAAAAAATTATAAATTCACATTGGTTTAAATGGTGGGAAAACGCGAAAATGTTATCTTCCAGGGTATTTTGCAAAATAATGTCGCGTTCTGCGTCTTGTGTGACTGGACGATGGTAACGTTGCATTGTTCAGCTGCTTAAACACGAATCACATACCTTCATATTTAGCGACCAGAATTAGCTTTGGCCGAGTAATATCGGGACCCAATAGAAGAAAAACATTTTTTACATAAATACGTTACGTTAAAGCTTATCAGTTAACTTTTCCTTAGATAAAGCGCCATCTCTAGAAATTAAAAATAACAAATTGGTAACTAACACAGTTTTACACATGACAGTATACATTAAAAATTTCACGTTGCGTATGTTTGATCATTTTTTAAACTGAAACACTAGAACGTAATTAATTTTATATTAACCATTCTCCCCACCCAATGTTTAAACTCTCTGGCTGCAAGTTGTGCATGCAGGGGTGCCAATTGTATTTCTCTGTAATGATGCGCTTCTCTTGGTTGTTGCAGGCACTGCAAATCTACGTACAAGATGTCTCTGCTGAACGTGTTATTGGTTAGTTCACTGTGTACCCTTGCTGTACTTCAGCTGGGGGAGTGTCAGTTGCTGAGGGTACCGCTCAAGGAAGACCCTAGTAAGTATTATCACTTACTCGAAGCACACTCATTTACATATGAAACACCATTATATTTCCAGTCTTACTAAAAGCAGTTAGAGTGGCGAAAGATGACAGAAAATAATTATAATTTTTGATCCTTCACCAATCCATATAAAACCGGTGCTCTGAAATTTCTTCATTATTGTTAAGGTTAATTTTTAGAACCTTTTCTTTAAACGATACATAAACAATAGAGCTTACACATTTGTAGCCTTTATTTAAGAGCGCGTGGTAGATAAATACACGCTGAAAACATCAATTGATTTCTACGCTTTTTTCGAAGCCAATATAGATAAAATACTCAATGGCAATCCTAGATAATGATATTTATCCAGAATTACTAATTCGTAGAGATGATGGTATATCGCGAAAATGTTTTGTGCCAATATAACCTTGAAAACACTGACACAACGTAGCTGTCTGCAGACCAATACCAGGCATCCAATATTACAATATCGGGATTCTTATTGGCTCAGTCAAATAGGGCAACAGCTCCACGTACACGCTAAAGCCAGTAATCTTCTGGTAAGCTGGACGTGTATTGAAATCCATCAAACAGTCAACTTTTCCCGCGATAAACCATCATCTCTACTAATTCGTTACGCGTGATCTCTTGCGACGCAGTTAAATGCACGAAGTTCCGGCGTCATAGATTGTGCCTCAGAAGTTCGTAACACTGGATACCATTTTATTTAAAACGTTGGCTAAAACTAATCTCTAGGATTGCTATTGTTTAATTTTCGCAAATTGGCTTCAAGAAACCTACAGTAATAGATTAATGGTTTTATGGTTGAATTATATACCACGCCCTCTTAAACACTAAAAATTATGAATTTTGCGAAACTAGTACAAGGTTTTATTTCAATGCCAAGTTAAGGAAACATGCGTTCCATTAATTTCAGTACACCTACTATAGTAAAATTATCGTGCATGAAACAAAAAAAAGTACTTGCTAAAAAAGGAAAACTATTTACGGAAGTAGCGCTCGTTCTGCCGATGGAATGCAGCGTTGTTAGACGAACAAGTTCGTTGGTACATATAAAATACTCTGTACCTCGCAACATGTACGCCGGACAGTAAAAATGAATTTAGTTTGGCAAGAAAATGCTATGCGGTATTTTTGCAATTCAAATATTTTCTGTTAAGTTATTCAAATAACTGCAAATTATGTCAATATCATATATGTGTATGTATATTTTCGTGTTTATATAGGCACTGTGCAAGTGTATGTGTTTTGTGTATGTATATTCTTTGTAAATAATGTTTATGTCGAGCATCTTAGGCTCCTCATAAATATATAACTTTTCAAATTTTGTGTAGTACAACATATTCATTAGTCAATTTTTACAGTAAATGTCTAGAATATTACTCACCCCCATATTAGGAATACAGAAATTTAATTTTCTAACTTAACCAAGCTTCTACGAACGGTTCAATATTTTAAACGCAGTCGAAAATTGTATTCGGGACTGAAGTTTAAGTTTCCACTGAGATTTATCTGTAAAGAAAAAAAATACAGGTTGTCCCGTTTGGTTTTCTATTTTTTTTTTATAAATGAAAAGTTGGGAAATATTTGAAATAAAGACGATATACTTATTATTTATATATTTATTTTCACAGACCGGTAAACGTTTCTTATCCATTTTGCAACAAGTTAATTTAAAGACTGAGTACAATCAAATGTGTAAAACCTGTTTCCTTACTGGCAGTGTATTTCAGATAAACTACGAATTTATTCTGCTGTGCGTGTCTGAAACTCCTTTATCTTTATTCTTAAATCTTTGGTAGTATTTCCTGAATTGAGGAGCGTGAATCATTGTTACAATAATTGTTACTAAAGCTAGAATTAATAAGCGAGATCTACAAGTCATTGTCAACTAAATCATTAAAAACGGTTGCACACAACTTTATACTATGTTCAGGCATAGAAACTGGGAAAGAAATCTGGCATGCTGAAACTGAAAATAAAAATTTTAAAATTTCAATATTTTTTTTTAAATACAAATAATTTTTATTTTTTAATTTTGTGAGCGTGCTATTGTAGCCTGCAATGTCTTTATCCACTGTGATTTTTTTTTTCAGTTTGGTAAATCAGTTGGTTTTAGTGTAGTCGTTAAAACGGAAACAGGCAAAAAATATGACTTTAACAAGCCATTACGCGAGGACTATGAGAAATAAAAAAATTTCATAAGTGCCAAATTTAGTCACATTTTGTGTCTAAAATAAGAAAAAAATATGTAGTACAAATAAAAAATAAAATAATGATAAAAATTGCGGTAGATCACGCCCTTAAGAAACCATCCCAGCATACGAATTAAGCTTTTTCAGGAAACCATGGAAATCTTAAAACGGGTGTGTTGAATCCGGGTCATCACAAATGCGAGTCTGACGTGTTACCACTGTGGTAGGCTCGCTTGGTGTAGATGCGTAAAACTATGTCATTTGCCAAAAGTGTTTTCTGTGTTGTAGATGATGATAATAATGGTAATAATATTGATAACGAGTTTTATCTGCTCTCAGTGCTCGCATATAAATAAATAAAAAAATAAATATCAAATACATAAGTAGGCCTACAGAGGGAGAGAAGTCTTTTGGCTGGTCCTTCTTTGGTGTCTGCCGAAACATGGATGCTCATACGAATCGAAGAGTAAAAGAACCAGACATGTTTCTAGTTGTAGAATAACATAAGAAAGTACATGGTACCAACTAAAAAGAAACACTGCTTTTTTTATTGGATTTGCATTAAGGAGGCGGTTCACCTCAGTTTTCAACGTATTTTATTATTTTTATATTTGTACCAGATTTTTTTTTAGAAATACATTGTGACTAAATATTATTCTCAGGAAATTTTTGTATCTCTAATAGTTTTTTGCGTAATGAGTCGTAAACGTCAAAATTTGCACTTTACAGCTTTATGCACGCCACTTAAACCAACTGACATACAAAAGCGAAAAAATTCACAGTGCAGAACAATGTTGTAGGCGGGTATCATGCCCGGATCTTCAAGTTGGCAAGCATGCGCTCTAGCCTCTGCGCCAACCTTGGTCACAGGGCATGTGTACTTGTTATCTGGAAATGTTCTGTCAACTTATTTTCTTGTCTGTGCTCAGAACACCCTGGGAAGTGCGTGTACCAGAACGTACCACATGATGTCGGCTCTGAATGGTCGGCAGAGGGATGCAGCAGAGGAAGCTGTGCCAAGAACGACGATGGAACCTACCTCGTCACCTTAGCGGGGTAATAACCATTTATATGTGCTATCCAAGGTCAAGTGAGCACTTTTAAAACCCTAACTTTCAAGTATAACAACATAAAACCTTTTGCTCTCGGATCAGTGAGTGAGTGAGAAATTTTGCTCACAGCTTAACAGCGAGGTCTTCAACGCTGGTAAGGAGTGATATTATGTGAGTATGGAGCAGCGCCGGAATGAAAGGGCAGGGGAAACGGGAGATCCCCGAGAAAACCCGCCGGCCAACGGTATTGTCCAACACATGCGAAAATCCACGGACCGACCCCGCCGGGATTCAAACCCGAATCGCCTTGGAGGGAGGCAAATGGTCTGTCCATTTGGCCAATGCGGCCCCTCTCTCGAATTAGAAGCTAACTTTTTAGCACGATAACATGTGTGCACTTAGATGTTTGTGCTGATATGATTTTATGAGGCGTCTATGGAAATTAACCTACTAGCGTTAGTTAGATTTTTTCAGTCACGTTACCATGATCCCTCGATCATCAGATTACGTCCAGCAATTCAGGGTTTCCAAAATGTAGGCGATTCAAAATATGTAATATTTGTAATCATTATATGAAATTATATTACATTTTATTCTAAATTGCTTTTGTGCGTTATGTTATTTGCGTTATCGTTTAATATTCGTGTTATATATTTATTGATGTTGTGAACACCGACTTAATTATTTTACTTGATAGTGGTTTTGATTGTATCTACTGTTTACATTATTGCGCTGCATGTGACATATTTCGTCTGTCATCATCGACATAACTTGCTATAGGAAAGGATTGACCGTTATTAGACGAAAAAACCCTCTCTGTTGAATTGTTGGACTCTTGAAAACTGTACTCAGTGTAATAGTGTCACATTTCAATTTGAAATTGTTCACTACCAAAGCTGGCATTGTGACTTAAGATCATATTATAAAAGCAATAGATGGAAATGCAAATATTACTGAAGGAAAGAAATAACAAGGTCTTCGAAAGTCCCTACTTTAAAGTGAATGATATGCAGTAGTCCGAGATATTCTCTCTATGAGAGTAAGCTCTTCATCGCAATAAGTCAACCCATCGGTTCATTGAGCGTCATAACTTAAACGGGAACTACGTCAGTTTAAGGCTTTTCCAAGTGTGAAATAGTTAGCTTTATGGATTATGTTCCAAATAAATAATGTTAGTTTTGTAGACGTTTCTAATAAATATATTTCCCTTTTATGGAATTTTGTTAGCATTCATAGTAATCCCATAATGATTTGTCAAACGTTAAAATTTGCGTATTGTGGGTGCATACACCCAAGATAAGTCAACATACTTACAGAAAATGAATTATTTGTACTAAAATTAGATGTCATGTGCTGCAAGCTAACATTTATAAAAACACACATTAAAAATAACAGATGATTATAAAGTATACCGTATTGATAACTAGTAACAACTTCAGCCCACTATGAAATTAAATCCATATTATAATTATCAACTTTTTTTTCTAAGCAAATAGCGGCATTCTTCCTGATTACAAGGAAATAAATTTTATAGCTATGTTACCTATGCAAACTGTTGAATCGTTGAATGTCTGTGCTAAAAAGTGAACATCCCTTCTACAATACAACAAGCTGTCATGGCGAGGCGTCGAGTTGGCAGGAAGAACTGATAGCTGCGTGACCCCACTCTTACACGACCGTTTAGGCAGCTTGTTCAAAAATACGAGAACAGCTCATTATGTACCCACTCGATGCACTATTTTGTGCAACTGGAGTGTTACAGAGACATGTATTTATCACATAAAACTATTAACAATGATATTGCTAATGTAACGATTATAATAAGCATTTGAACAGCCACAAGGGCGCCTGCTACAAATAAGTCGTTATTTTATATGAATTCCTAATTTCGTTATCTTGCAGACGTTATTTTTTATTTCTTTTTACTTGGATAAAAAAACGTGCTTACGTTTTGACATGATCACATCAAAATTACAATTCGTTATGCAAAAATAATGCCATTTAATTCGCGTACAGAAACTAGTCGATTCATACATAAGTATCTACAAGCTGCTTCAAATAATTTATACAAGCGCACAAGGTAGTGTGTTTATAATTTTTAATAGTTCTTATTAAAGGACGTTTTAACATTAATTTGATGTGGAAGACACCACTTTTTTTTTCTCATAGTGCAACTTATAAGCAACCCTAAACGTTAGTGAAAGCTATATATTTTGTTTGTCCTTGTTAAGTTGACTGTGCATTATTTTGTTTTGTGTAATTTGTAAACATAAACCAAAAGATGCGATTTCAGCATGCAATTTTCGCGAGAAAATTCGAGAACAATAAATTTAATATGAAGAGTAAGTACTAACATTCATGTCTTCCACCTTTTGGTCAAAGACAATTCGGGTTCGATGCTCGGTGGGGTCGGTCTGCGGGTTTTCGCGTTTGGGAGTCGTGCTGGACGGTGTCGGGGATCCAGTCCATTCATTCCGGCGCTGCTCCATGCTCACCTCATGTCACCCCTCACCAGCGCTGTAGACCTATGTGAAAAGGTTCCTATCGGCCTGCGTTTGAAACGCATTGCAGCGAGTTTGGAAGAAACATATCACCACGCATTACGTTTGTACATCTAAGAAAAGAAAACTTATTTAAAGCAATGTTCCTATCTTTTAAAAATTATAACCGCTTACTAAAAACACGATTTTCAAGACCTTCAAAATAGCTAAAAACAGCTTTTTTAAATTTCCGTATCTAGGAAAATTTCAACCGGATTCGAAAAACACAATAATATAAATAAGCGCTGAAATTTGAACCATAAGTATCGCAATTAAAATAATACTGTCACCGTTTAATGTCCCATAGGAAAATGAATAATAGTTAAGCTCTGCGCGCCAGTTGCTAGTTATTCACGTAGAGGCGATAATGGATTACATACGCCGATCGACGTCATTCAAAACGCAGCATCGGTTTTCTGCCTCGCATACACCAACGAAGCCTACCTAGATAAGAACCTTAAGGATGTTCCAGTGCGGTAAAATCATAATTTTATATTTTTATGAAATATTGTTTATAGACGATACTTGTGAGTACATTTTCCTCTTACGAAACAATTTTAACTCGCATAATTTTCTCATAACGGTGCGTCAAAGTCAAAATTGTCATGTTTTGCTGCCATGCAAATAGTGAAAACCAATTGACTAACGTTAGTGTAATAATTCACAGCGAAATAACATATGGCGGTCTACGTAATGAAACATGTTTAAAAAATCCCGTGAACTATTTTTGTATTAAAATATTTTTCTGAATTTTCAATTTTTTTTCTTGTAATTTTGCGATTTTTTTTTTTAAATTCAAAATGTTACGTTATGGTCTTTTAAATCCTTTATTGCATAGCTCATGGGATGTTATATCACAGTGAATTATTTTGTTTCTGTAAGTCAGTAGGTTTTCACTATTTGCATCGCTGCAGAACAAGCAAATTTTGACTTTGTCGCACCGTTATGAGAAAACAATGGAAGTTAAAATTGTTTCGTAAGAGTCAAATATACAAGTATCGTCTACAATACTAACATTATTTCATAAAAATATAACATTATGATTTCATCGCACTTGAACAACCTTAAGTGCTGGCCAAAATATTTCACTCACTCACAATTTTTGTGACACAATAGAATAATTAATATTTTTGTAGCCAGTGCCTTAAGTAGAGATTTAATAAAAAATAGCTATTTCATGCATTACTTGAATCTATAAAGAGATGTGGCACGGAAGTGTATGTGTGTTTCGTTTTGTTCTCTAGATGCGGCAAGATTTTTGTGAACGACGGCTGTAGACGTGTGATCAACAGTGCTCTCCCATACCCGGACTGCTGTCCGACCGTAAAATGCGACTAACTGCCTTACCTGGAGATGGAACAAGCATCATAAATACATTTGCACTACATCTTTCAATCATTGTTAAATATGCATTTGACATATTTCTGTGAGGGAGGAACAAATCTTTCTTTAACACTAGCAAATATTTTAATACTCAACAAACAACTTTTGAATATGTGTTACTTTTTTTTTTTTTTTTTTTTTTTTTTTAATAATTACACTCGACTTAAAACTTCAGAGTAACTTATTTTACTTCGCACGAGAAAATGGCAAATTCTGACAAAATAAAAACTTTTCGATTCAATGTTTGAACTTAATTCTTTGTTCATATATTGTAAAGCTTGTTGTGATGTGTCATTAGTGTCAAATAGCATCAGCATTGTTTATCCACAAATATTTAAATATTTTTATCTGGACTGTGTTCACACGCATGGAACAGTACATCATAAGCGTGACGCATCATTTTTTTATGTTATCTGAAAATATATTACATTTTACAAGGGCCACGTAAATATTACTGGACTTATAATGTATTACTACCGATGTAAAATCAGTTGCGACGTCAGTGAGTAAAGAACTGTGACGCACTCATCAATACTAGTACATTAAGATAGGTCCATTACATTCACGTCGCATGCACAAAATTATTCTAATGCGCAAAAATATTTAAAGACTGCATTAAAACTGTCACTGCGAGATTATTCCAACTACATGCGACAACATACAGGCTCTTCAGCACCAGATTCATCACGAAATATTGAATCGAAGACATAAATACATGCACGTCTTGCAATCTGCAATTAGTATTAAGGGAAATAAACGTTGTTGAAGTTGGACGTGTAACATTATATTACTTACAAATTTTGCTGAAAATATTTATCTGATGTAGTGTCCTGTGTAGGCCTACTTCTTAATACTTGCATACAATAAGTTAAAATCGCTGAATAATCTTTATTACAGCCAGTGAATTTTGGTGAAAACAATTTGTTTTAATGCCTTATGTGAACACCTGTTTCTCTGCTTCATGGTCAGTGATTGGAAGTTTTTAACTTTCGGTGTCTCGGGGTCCTACCCGCATATCACGGACATGTTGTGTCGCGGTAACATTGTTCTGGTTGGTGCAGTCAAACAAGCCACGCCTCTGCCCTATTATATTCTGCCAATAACCTCGAACCAGAGTTCCAGGTGTGCACGTGAGACATTGGAACAAGTTGTTGTAAAATTATTTTCACCAAAAATCACTGACTCTACAGTACTCATGATTATTGAGTCATGGAAACAGCGCACATACAGTTGTAGTGTCATCTGCAATGTTATGTCTCTAATTTTATGCATATTAAGCTTCTTTGAAGTCTCGCAGTTAAAGTCCCGTAAAACTCTCTCACCTCAGCTCACATTCTTTGTTGTCTGCAAACCATGTATTTCATTTTGGTGTGTTCGGTATCTATCTACCAAGTCATTTTATTTTATTTCCAAGTTTAAAACATGAATTAGTAAGAGAATTTGCAGTGTTTATAAAAAAATACTTTTTTTTTTGTTAACTGTGTTGTAGTGATTCATATTCCCGCAATAAGGTCTCAAAGATGATCCGACGCCATATATAATGCTAAAACAATGGCAGACTCAGGATTTTCTGTGTTTGAAGAAAACATATCACTTACCTAGAAGCTCAGTATTCCACCCTTTTTTTTTTATAATCTATTGTTTCAGGTTGAACTTCAGTGAGATATTCTATCCTTAAGATTCATTGTAGTTCATTAGTCGCATGAATGTTATCGACTTAATTTTTTCCAAGTATTCTGCCCCCGAAATTTGTCGTGCGAATTTTCTTAGAATTCAATGTGACATAATTTTGAAGGGAAAACTAGAACAAATTAATTTACTTATACTTTTATATTTTAAGTTTTCCTTGTGGTAACTTTAAAAACGGGAATATTACCCACACTAGTTTGTATCATTTGACAACTACAAGCTAAATATCAACATATTTATAACCTGAAATGTAAAATGATCTATAAAATTAAGCATATTTTATTTCTGCCGAAAATATATGAGAAAATGATTTGTATTATAACTCTTTGCAGTAAACAATTCTTTCAGTGTTTAAAAAGTAATAAATACAAAGTCACATTTTTCACAAGCTATCTTGTATTGTAATTGGAATATTGAACATCACTACCAGCAAATTAAATAATAATTAATGCAATTTTATCTTAACTTTTAACTCATAAAAGTATAATTCTTACATTTGAAGAAGCTTTCATATTTAATCACATCTCTGTACTAATTTCTTTGGGTGTCATTAATTTACCGAGTTCTTTAATATTAATGTTGTCAATATGACATTTTATGCTTTAGTTCCACATATATCGGGTTATTAAAATTAATTAAACAGTTTTTTACTCTTTGCAACACAACATTTCATAATAAGATACTGAAATTTGATAGGTTATTTTCTTTACACAGAACTCAATAAGTTAATTTCATTACTTATAAAGTGGAGATTTTAATTAATTACATTTTATATAGCGATGAATTGCCTGATAGCACTCAAGAAATACATCAATCATCGAGTACCCTGTTTCTGTATACCGACTGGTGTTACACAGAACGTAAACGTGTTTTAAGGAAAGCATGTAAAACGTTAATATAATATAATTATAAGTGAATTTTTCAATAAAACAAATACATATTTTATTTATAAATTTTTAATGATCTTACAGTTTTTGGATGTTCTGTCGTTATGAAATAAAGTTGGGGGCAACTGTCCGGTTCATACAGGATGTTATTGAACAACACTGACAAAAGCTGAACACATAACATGGATGTTCGCAGGATTGCCTATGCTCTAGGCTCTGTATGTCTGCGCGAATATTCAGTGTGTTTTGAGCACAAACTGTATGTCTTAGACAGTAGCACCAAAAGGACATTTTTTGTTATACAGGTCTTATTTCTCAGTACACCATCTTCAAATGTTCAAAAATCCTTAAGGTAAAGTAGTTGTATGCAATTAGATAGTAGCCACCTGTTTATTAAAAAAAAAAAAAAAAAAAAAAAAAGAATGGAAGGTATCAAGTTTGTATTTGCTGTTGGTTTGAAGGTCTGAACAGCACTAAGCAATGCTAAAAATCTTGCTTTTTATGTAATTTAGATTCCAACATTTTGAAAAAAAAATTATTATAAATATTCAGAGTCTCATTACTCCCTTAATATTAAGTTTAGGCAAAAAATACTAAATCTAATTTCCGTTATTTTTTTAGAATCACCTGTCGGAGTTTGTCGGTGTTGTTCAATAACATCCTCTATACATGGTTTACGTAAATCTAATAGAACAATAGCCGGTTTCTGTTCTCACTTCATGGTTGCTGTGTTACTAGTTACTGTTTTGAAAACGTAGATGCAATAAATACTCACGAATTGAATGAAGCAACAATTTAATTGTAAAATAGCTAGTACGCTGTTGCATGTGCCACAACTAGCGAAATAAATCCTTGAGTAATAATAATTGCGTGTGAGAATGACGTCCAAAGGCCAGGGCATCGTGCTCGCAATGTAGATTTCTGACTGGCCGCTTGTAGGCATCTGCTTGCCTTGGTGGATGATATTAAACGTGGTCCTACAAAGAAGAGGAGCTGGAATAAGAAGAGCGGGGAAAACAGGAGATCCCTTAGAAAACTCTTCAGAGTCGAACCCGGATCGCCTTGGTGGGAGTCGAGTGGTCTGACTACTCGTCCGCAGCGGCCTCTATAATTCCTGAGTAAAAGGACACATTTAACTTCACTGAAAATACGTTAGAAAGATACCTTCAGAGATTTTATTTCTTATGTCTTTAAAACTCACTTTACAAAGGAAATTTTATGAGTTGTACAATTTGACACAAATAAGAAACTAAACGGGAATATGTTAAAAACAATACTTTAAATATTTTTGCTGCATTAGTATATGGACGGTAGATGCTTCCGAAATGTATGCCATACGATATGCTAAAGAAAGAAACTGCATTGAAAGTGGCAATAGGTATTCAAGCAGGAAATATTTAGTGGCACTTGCTCGCAATGGATAATAAATAAAAAGTGCCTCACGTAAAAATTTAAGGACAGCAGTGAAACTCGTTCTACAAAGAAAACTAAATTGCCAACACAATAAAAACATGCTATTTCAGGTGCGGATATCAACATAAATCCAATGCAAAGGTGCCTTCGGAAGCCAAAGAAAACAATTTAATGAAGTTCTGAGAACCTGGATAGAGTGGTTGTTAGTGTGTTCATAGCTTTAGTCATTCAAGAGGTTAATGTGAACCATAAACAGTAAGTTTCGAAGAAAGTAAAGCACGCAAGTAAGTCTACGTTGGAGCAACACAAAGTGCGCCGAGACATGTTTGTCTTGACACTTGGTATCTTTACAAAGTCAGTCAATGCTGCATTAAACAACGAAAGAACTGATAGTGTACAAGATAAGCGTAGAACATCTTGTAAACCTGCTGCTATTATCTAAAATGTGAAACAACACGGCTGAATGTTACAGCTATTGCTATTACATGGGCGAAAATAAGGGAGGCTACTTCACAAGCTCCAGCGGCTAGCGTGACATATTTCACACATTCTTCATTATAAAGACAAAATGTTGAAAAGAGACGCATACTTCTGCAATAAATAAAATACAAAAATTGAGAGATTAACAGATTAGAAATAGTTTCATAGCCCACATCATACCGTTGATGTTAGGACAAAATTTTTACATTGAACCAACATTGCTCAAACAACACATATGTTTATCAATAATTCCAAATACTACATCAAACATAACACAAATGCTACTTGTATCCAAAAATTGATACTAACGGATGTATATAAATTTTCTTCACTCTTTAAAATATACAGGACGTTTCTAAATTCGACCGTCAAACGTCGGCAGCTAATTAATATCTTATGAAAAATTAAGTATAAAACGTATAGGGTTCCTAGTACCTAAACCGAATATTAAGGAATCCAATAAGCCTTTGAAAATTTAAATTAGAAACAGTGGTTTCTGGAATAATCGGAAACCACGTGAGATAAAAGTACAAATCCCAAAACAGTGTTTCATATTATCGAGATCTGTAATCCCACAACAAATATTCGTTCAAGCTTTCTGCCATTATGAAAATCTCAGGAATGACCACCCTTGTATGTCTTAAACATTTTGCGCTGTATGTATATGGAGGTATCTGATACGGATAATTGGTGAGCATGACATGCATAACAAAAAATGAAGGATATCTTGTTGCAAGTACGTAGGACACACCGTATTCGTTCAAAACGATTATCAAGAACTCATGCTATGTGCGGCGGTACAGTTCATTCTGGCATTGGACTGCCACGTTGAATTGACACAAAATCTACCACATTTTGGCAAATAATTACTACGGCGTTTTTGATCATGTAATGTTCGATTAGAATGTAACGGAGACTTGTTATCCTGAAGTACAATTTTCATGATTTTATTTAACACGAGGAAATGAGTCAGGGGTTTACTATTTGACAAAAAAAACCTCGTGTAAACATCGACAGCACCATCGTTTTTAAGAGTAGTTATCAAGAGCACCATAGCCTTTAAGAGTAGTTAATTAAACAATGATGAATGTCCTAAAGAATACTGCTGTGTGTTAAAATCCTGGCAGGTAGGCAACTGGAACAACACTCAAGAAATGATGGTTGCGTATGCCAACAGGACAAGGTTCCAGAGAGTGGTATTAAACAATTGTGTTGATAAATGCCATTAAGTAGAATTACATAGCAACAATACGCATGAATAGTGCATTATTTACAAGCTCTGCGTTATTTCCATCTCATGCCACCTTCACAGGTCTCTCAAAACCTACTCGTTATGAGCTGTGCACGGTACTTCATTAATATCCCTACATACGTAGTGGCGCGAATTGTGGTAAGAAAAAATAAGTACGATGAATTAATTGTGTCTCATAACAGCTTACCATGTAGGACTCTAGACAACACACTCTACAGTCAAGTGGAGGGTCTTTGTCCTGTTGTACCATGTCATATGTTCAGACATTTACTCAGCGAAACATGTTGCAGTATTGTGGACGTAGTGACGACACGCACGTAGTTGTGTAAGGAAATGGATCGTTCTACGTAGTCTGAGACGGCTGAAATTCACCTAGTATGGAGGTGCACAGTGTAATAGTAAAGCAGCAGTACGTATGTACAGAGACAAGTATCCGGACAGACGTGTACCTCAATATGCAATGTTTACAGCCATAGATAGAAGGCTTCGAGAAGCGGGGACATTTACGGCGAGTACACGAGTTGCACAGTACGTACTTGTTTACGTTACATCACATCGATTATTGTACACTGGGACATAACGGTTCCAATACTCTTCATGTTACGGGTGTCCCGAACAATTGCAGGCCGTCCAAGGTTGGTACAAACACCTAACTTTGAGCAGAAAAAAACTGTTGCTAATTTAAAATTTTCAAGGGCTTATTGCTCCCTTAATATTCGGTTTAGATACTAGGTGTCCTGTGCGTTTTCTGCCGACTTTTGATGGTCGAATTTAGAAACACCCTGAATATGTTGGTTACATGTTGGCAAACTGTTGAAAATAAGTCGGTTGGGTGAAGGTTGTTTCCAGTAAATTTGGTCCTACGTCAACCACTGAAAGTCTTTTGCTTGTGAGTTGGCTGACGTTGGCAACAAGTTTGTAAACAGGATCCCCCAGTGACACAAATTGTGTTCCTTTCTCTACTCTATTAGATTTTTAAAAATGCAAGCAATAATAAAGACCGAATATTTGTAAATTTTAATTTGTTGGTATGTGGTTAGGTACAAGCTGGTATAACACGTCGTTGGGCAATATGTATGAATCATTACGTTGGGTTAACTCTGAAAATATTTGCTATGCTGGTTGGCTAAACATTGGCATTGTTAATAAACGTATAATTTGCGCAAGATACATTTTTCTTTCTTTGTTATTTTAAGTTAAAATATTCTGAAATTTTCATTAAAACGTATTTGTCTTGTATAAATCATTATTCAAGATGAGATAGCGTAGAGCAATAGGTAATTCGAAGGACTGCCCATACAGCACACAATGTTTCTGTTATGTTTCAGAAATGTTTTTGAAACTTTGCAATGTCTCATTCACAAAACATTTCATATCAATGTTTCAGAGATATTTCACAAATATTGCAATGTAACATTTGAACCCAAATGTTTCGGATTGGTCTCGGAAACATTTATTTGAGACTTTTACCAACGAGCGATTATATATTTCGCAGCACACATTGCAGAAACATTTCAGAAATATTGCAAAGTAACATTTAAATCCAAATGTTTCAGATATGTCTCAGAGACATTTAGGGCTGTATCTATAAAAGGCTTTCGAATGACAACCAACTGATTTTCCCATAGAGAAAGCATTGGTGAGCAGTTGGTTGTCATTCGATAGCCGTTTATAGATATGGCCCTTAGTTGCGACTTTAGCCAACGAGCGATTATATGTTTCGCAGCGCACATTGCAGAAACATTTTAGAAATATTGTGAAGTAATATTTCAATAAGCACATTTTAATTAGGTCTCCGAAAGATCAATTTGAGATGTTCGTCGCAATGGTCGCTGGTTAATTACAAGTAAAATGTTATAAGTTGCAATTATTAAAAATGAAATTTTGTGGATCTTGGTAGCTGCCATATTGCTCGTGTGCTAGAAATGTTTTTTGAAACGTAACTCATATTGTGCACTGGTAAATGTTAATAATCACTACCCATACAACACGCATTGTTCAATGTTTCAGTTATGTTTCAGAAACATTTCGAAGACCTGACAACGTCTCGTTTAGATAACAGTTCATTTGAATATTTCACTTATATTTCTGAAACATTCCAATTAAATATTACGTATCTCATGTTTCAGTAATATTCCGCTGAAACTTCCAACTGAACGATATGGCTTATATTTCACAGTACACATTCCAAAAACATTCCAGATATATTGCGATGTAATATTTCAATAAGAATGTTTCAAATAGGTCTCCGAAACGTTTTGCCGAGACATTCGCCGCCATTATCGCTGAGTAGCCATGTTGCTTGTTGAATAGGAGGCTATTTAGTACCAATTTTTTCCAAATATGTAGTTATATTGTTAGTATTTAACACTCCTTATTGCCCTGCAATTTCAACATAAAAAAAACTTGTTTAGCTAAACATAATTTAGTTCTTAATATTGACAGTTCAAACTGTTTATCCATGTGTAACAAAGAGTCTATGGATATACATACTGAACACTTAAAAATATCAGCTAATACCGTACCTCTAGTTAGAGCCTTAAATAGTATTGAAACTGTCGCATATTAATCTTAGCCATACTATTTAAAATGCTAATGATTTTCTCTGTCAAACTCTTACTTAATTAACTACATACATACATCGCAAGTCGTAGCAGCCGAGTGGTTAGCATCAGAACAGTCAAGATCGAGGGTCATTGGATCGAGTCCCAGTCGAGTCACGATGAATATTTACGTGGTTATAGACGTGTCAAAGCACCACTGTCGAGTATATACATAACAAAAAAATGTGTTTCCCATAACACTAAATTAATTTTTATGTTTTTGTGTTATACTGCAGAGTGATTTTGCATTACATTGCAATATTTCTGACACGTTTCACTGCAATATTTCTGAGACATTACTCTGTAATGTATCTGAGAGAGGACATATCTACATTGCTGAGATGTTACTGAAACATCCCTTAAATGTTTCGTTATGTTACTGAGATGTTACAGATGTTTCAGTGAAACATTTCTGAAATGTAACTGAAACGTTGTGTGCTATATGGGTGATAATGACAATAACTCCAGCATAACCGCTGACTGTAGTTAGAATGTACCTCGATTCTTGTCGAAATTTTTTATTGATTTTAATAATTTGCGTAACCCACAAGCGCTCTGAAAATAAAATAATTATGAATATCATGCTTAATGTAACTTATGTCGAGTCAATTTTGTGTGTATTTAGTAAAGAAACGTTGGTCTAATGTCGGTAAATGGTTGGCATTACGTATGTTACGCACACAATTTGAACAATCCAGCGACGTTGGGCCAATGCAGGAAATGAGTAAGAATCCAACCAAAATACAAAGTTTTACCAACATAATTTGACATATTTCAACGTTGGGACCACATTTAATGCCAACAAAATATCAATGTTTCACGCGACAATTTAATGCTGAGCCAACGTTGCATTCCTACGTTGACCCAACATAACATGCAAACATGAATGTTGGTCGAACCAATAGTTGCTACTAGGGATATTATTCCTACAACACGTAAATTATGAGAATCAGTTACTTATAATGTTCGAAAATGATGAAAAAAACTGTTATGGAGTGTGTTTAAAAAATCTTATAGGTCTATATGCAGAAATTTGGAGCAAATTTGAAGCACGCATCACCACCGGTTGAGTAAGGATTAAGAGTAAATTTTAAGGCAATAGGCAATAAAAAGTTGAACTAAAATTCATTTTGGATTTTTTCGTTAAACATAGTGGGGGGTAAGGCCACCATGAAAATTAACGTTTAATTTGTAATTGTTTGAATAAAAGCAGTAATTAGTTGATCTTTCATTGCTTACCCACTTTTACGATACTTAATATCAAGTGGTTGTTATGCTATTTGTAAACAAATTGTACTATGAATTTGATAGTCAGGGTAGTAGTGTTACTCCTACTGTTTTCCCTTAACGGACCAATTTAAAAAAAATCGGCACAACAGAATTATTACAGTTTAGGTTTGTGTGTGATGTGTGTATATATATAATATGTATGTGTGTGTGTATATATATGTATATATATATATAATATGTATGTATGTGTGTATATATGTGTGTCCACTAACATTTCTGTCTCCTATTTAACCCATAATTTGCGTCATGGTGTGCTTTTTATATTTTACATTTGTTTCTTATTTTCTGGACCACTTCCTCCAGTTTTTAATAGAAATATGTGTGTGTACGTATGTGTATGTGAGGGTGTGTGTGTATGTGTACACACACACCTATTTGAACGTGCGCATGGGAAGTACAGAATTGCCGCTGCACCCAATTATTCATATTAGTAATAAGAAAACAATGTTACGGTATATTTGTTTCTGTAGGTTACCTGAATTTTCTACAGGTTGCACTTAAGCTGTCTTTCTTACTCTGAGATCATAAATAACACAGAAACTTTTCCTTCCCACGATAACTGATAGTATTTGTCTGAAAAGAAATACGTTCTTAGTTGTGTCTAAGAGGCGCTAACCTAGAACATATAGCACAAGCAATATTGGTATGTTGAAGTTTGTCTTGTAAGATCTAAACACGTAGTAGATAATTTGGTAATCACGAGTTCATTTGATAAGAAGTAGATGACCCGTTGCTTATCTAACAAGTAAAAATAAAATTATTAGAAAATATGAAGTACTTTTTCGCACTACAAGTTATTGCGCTTGACTGAAAGCAGATATCATGTTTCGTAACAGCAAACGTTCATTATTATTTACTGTCATGTTTTTACATGTAACACTATCGTAGATTTTTAGTATGCTCTCATAAGTACCAATGGTTAAATCTTATAGTGAAAACAATCAGTTTTATTACGTTTTGTCAATTGTTAATCTGTTAACTTTACTGTTTTAAACTACATTAAATTGATGAATAAAATGGAAGGAGAAAGTTATACTATTTCAAAACAAGTACATCGATAGGTTCACAATTTTAAGTCCTGCGTGTTTTTGTTAATTTTTCATATGGTATGTGAAATATAATTTTAATTCAAATTAATTGCTAGCCAGCGTAATTGTGTCAAAACTCCTATTTTGCATTTTTTAGGGTGCAAACATTATGCTAACTGTCTTACACTGGCTATCGTTGTCCTCATCAATTTTGTGGCCAGTTTACATACGCCTTATGTACGGTTTTTATTGAGTCATATTTCTGGAGACTATATTCTGTTCCGGAATCAATTTGTGTTTCTTTTTGTTCTTTATTTTGGTCCGTGGCATTACGGGTGTTCAGGTAGCAAAGTTAATTTTCCCAGATTTTAAGGATACTGTACGGTATTCTGACGCCACATTAATGGTCGATTGGTAAAAATATCCGGTCATAATTTCATTAATAAAATTTTTTTATAAATATAGTTTTCGCTTGTAGTTCAGCTGCAAATAATATTCTTAAATACACATTTTATGATCTATTTAAATTTCTGCTGAAATATTTCTTATACTGATGTAACCGCAATGTCATAGAGCAATTACCATTTAATTTTTAACCTTGGTTCATCTGTGGCAGGGTTTTAATAATTTAATAATAAAATTAATATTAAAAACGATGGAAATCACACTAAAATTACTCGAATATTAATATTTCCGTGTTTTGCAATGGCGAGAAAAATTTTTAGTAGTGTACTAACTAATTAATTTCCTTCAATGTCGAGTTTTACACGAAAAATAAATAGATATTTACAATTTAAATTATTCTTTCAAGCTGTGTATTTTAGTAAATACTGCATTAAATTCGGAATAATATTTTACTTTTATTTCCTATCACAACAAAAAAAAGTATAAACTAAATATTTAACCCTAGAACAAAAGTAAATAGCGCTAATTTTTTGTGGACAGCCAACATAGTTTCATGCAAATATTAAAAACTAAAAATCTGAGAAACGTTAGCTGTCAAAAATTGAACGCTATTGCAAAACAAATATTACACTTTACTGTTTAACTATGCATACATAGACAGTATTTACAAAATGAAGCAAATTCATAAATGTATGCCGTTTTCATTTAATTTACATGCAACATCAATCATTCATTACATTGCTTACCTAAACAAAACCATTTCTGGTGTAAGTTTTACAAATAATTAAAACGCAAAAATATATACTTTGGTTGTCAACGACCATAACGTTAGTTGTATTAAACCAGTGCAGCTATTTGTCGCCGATATATTAACTGTTGCTCTTTATACAGGGTGGACCAGAATTCACGTGCCAAAGTCCGGGAGGGGATTCGTTATGGAAAATAAGGTGGGGTATATAAACCAACACTATTCTGTGGTAAATATTAAGGGAGCTACGCCACGTTGAAAAAAATAATTTTTTAAACATTTTTCGAAAAATACTAGAAAATATAAGAGATAGAGCCACCAAAATTGGCATAGAGCTCAAAGAA
>PNEQ01025477.1:0-33801 GCA_003012365.1 Medauroidea extradentata
GCTGTCCAGGCAGAACTTGGAAAGAAGAGGAAGCAAACTGCGATTAATGACTTTTTCAAAGTAATCTAAGTTGTAGTACTTTAGGCCGAGGCCTAATTGTTTCCCAATGGAAGATGGCTTACTGCATGGATTTCTGTAAGTATTGTAAATAAATCAATTAGTTAACTTATGTGTTTCATTGACCTATCTTTGTCTGATTATTAATTATAATTAAAGTTAAAAACTGTTATGTCTGTTATGTTCATGTTCAAATTAACATAAAGTTTTTAGTAAGTTAATAAAGTGTCGAATATAAATTGGCTAAAGCAAAACCTCTATTTAACAAACCCCTTTGCAACAAACTTAACAAATTTTGGTCCCTTGAGATTTGTTAAATAGAGGTTTTACTGTACTGTTTTGAGCCATATTATGGAGCATTCACTACTGCAAATCTCACTAGACCAGATCTGCCATTCACGACCAGAAGTGTACTGCGCATGGTAGAAAAGTTAGCTGCCAACAATCCTGATTGTAGTTTTCATGTCTTCACTGATCGGTACTACACCAGTCTTCCATTGGCTCTAGAGTTGAAGGAGCTCAATATGCATCTCACCGGTACCGTCGTGGGTAATCATCAAGGTCTGCCAACCCAAGTAAAGAAACAGAACTTGAAGCCCAAGAAACATGAAGTGCAAGCTTTCCGCCACACAGATGACGTACTTGTCCTTGCATGGCGTGACAAGAGAATGTCATGAGCAGCACACTGCAAAACACTGCCACCCAACAAACTGAAAGAAGGATGAAGCACAATGTTGTTGAAGAGGTGATGAAGCTAACTGTCATATGTCAATACAACAACTTCATGGGGGGTGTGGACACAGCTGATCACTTTGTCGCAAGCTAAAAGTTTACGGGCAAGTCGGTCAAATGGTGGAGAAAGCTTTTCTTCTGGCTGTTTGAGGTTGCTATTGTGAATAGCTTTCTGGTCTACAATATGCACCTTCAAAATGGAAGCAGGCCCACCATCTCACACAAGAAGTTCAGAGAAACACTGATAGAGGAGCTGGTAGGTGATGTGAGGAATCAAGGGAGGAGGAAGTGCAAATGCCCATCCTCAGCTGACAAAGAAGAAAGGCTCAATGGTCGTCCCCATTTCATTGCAGCCCATCCCTACAAGAGTACCAAAGACTGTGCAGTCTGCAGCAACAGGAAAGTTCCCGGAGGAAGAAGAGAAACACTTTACATTTGTAAAACGTGTTCACGTCTGCCTGGACTTCACCCTGGAGATTGTTTTGAACAGTACCATACCAAACAAAAATATAAATAATATTGAAAGACTCATCATTCATATCAACACACAACACTTCAATGTGTAAAAAATATTATAGTTTTCATTTACCCACCATTTAATTTTAAAGAGAATAAATTTGGATTGCAACGTACAAAAATATAATGAAAATTCCCCAAATTAATTACAAGTTTTGGGGGTAGGCAGGGTTTTAGAATTTGGAGTGGTAAGGGTTCAAATGTAGCAAAACAAAATGTTTTTTTGGCCACTTTTACCACGCCTTTTTTAGTGTAGGTTGGCTACGGTGCGATAAACGGAAACGTTTTAACAGTTCCGGCCAGTACATTTTCTGTGAGTTAGTTTTTTTTTGTATCACATAACCTGATTATTCACGTGATAAATACAAAAATTTGTTTTAATACTGATGATTCTTTTTTGTGGTGTTCATCGCAATAATGTCGGGTGCATGGAAAAGAAAGGCGATAGATCTGAAAACGAAACAACAAATTCTGCAAGCTGTAAACAGGGGAGAAAAAAAAACTGATGTTTGGGAAAAATTCAGCATTGCGAAGTCAACGCTGTCGACTATTCTTTTACAACGGGTTATGCTTGAAAGCCAAGATTTGACGTTGCCGAATAGCCGAAAAAGGGTTTGTGCAACTCTGAACGAAGGCCTAGAAAAACAACTTTTCGACTGGCTAATGCATTCCAAAGCTTCCAACATCCCTGTATCTGGAATCGTACTACAAGAGAAAGCTCAGGAGTTAGCTCTTAGGACGGGCATCAAAGATTTTCAGGCATCTGGAGGTTGGCTTCATAGATTTAAGGCATGATGGAACCTCAGTACTTTGAAGGTGTGCGGCGAGGAAAATTTGGTAGACCCAAAAATTCAAGAAGATTCGCTTAGACAATTGGCAGACATTACTTCTGGCTACGAAAAAAAAAAAACGACATCTTAAATGCTAACGAGGCAGGTTTGTCTTTTAACCTTCTGCCCGACAAGACACTAGGTCTTAAAGGAGAGACTTGCAATGGTGTTAAGAAGAGCAAAGAAAGATTAAGTGTGCTGTTTTGTGCAAATAGTGCTGGTACATAGAAGTTGGACTTACTTGTTATTGGCAAATTCGCAAAACCAAGGTGTTTTAAACATATTAAACACTTGCCCTGCACCTACAGGAACAATGCAAATTCCTGGATGACCTCGTCCATATTTCAGCTGTGGATTAATTCACTAGATTCTTGCATGGGTGTAAGAAACAGGAAAATTTTGCTGTTTTTGGACAGATTCCCAGTGCACAATATTGACACTTCCAAACTAATAAATGTGAAAGTGATTTTTTTCCCACCCAATTGCACTAGCAAGTTACAGCCAATGGACCAGGGTGTCATTGCCCAGGTTAAACATCATTAACGGGAAGCAACTGGTGCAGTACCTACTACGGCAGATGGACAACAAATCAAGTGATTCACCTGTCCTGAAATGGAACATTCTGCAATCAACGCAAAGGTACAGTCTATCGTGGAACACCATATCTCCATCTGCCATGGCGAACTGTTTCACTAAAGCAGGATTTCCATCTAGCAGTGTATCTCCTGCTATTGCTGATTAAGTTGCAGTGGAAACGACACAGTGTCAAACTTTGTGGACACAGATTGGCCAGACATCATCAGGGGTTACATTAGAAGAGTTTGCTGCAATCGATGACAACCTCACAACTGTTTCAATTAGTTTCAGCTATTAAATGAGTAAAGCATTATCTGATCTAGGCAAGATCTACTCACTAAATAGCTAAGCAAGAGAAGAAAGAAAGAGCTTCAAGAAAAAGCCTCCTTCACCTTGCGGCAAACTTGGATCAACGCCCGGATATTTGCCTAGGAAGCTTTAAGGCCAGTGAAAGAGCACATGCTGCGATAGAAACAGTTATTTACATAGTGCCACCTGTAATAACAGATCCTGCCATTCTTGAAGAAGTCTCATTAAAATACCTATCCCGATTTTTCTTCCCTTCGGAGGAAATAAAGAGGAGCAAACGCTCAGGCTATTATGGAGTTATAGCCTATTTCGGGCTTCTAGCCGTCCTCGTGGATTCCCCTCAAGCACTGGTGGCGAATCTCAATACAAGTGCGGTTAGCATAGGGTATGTGTTTAAAGCTCAGGAGGTTAAGACTCTGGAGGAAGCTGACAGGCTGTTGAGTGTAGACCCTTGCTACAAGGAGATAGTTGCATCTTGCTCGAAAGCTGACCTCGAGGACTTCATGACAGAGCGATTATATCAACTTGTAATGTCAGTTGTGTTCCTGCTTCTCACTAAGAATCTGACTGCGGATAATAACTCCCAGTGGTATATCAACAGGCTTCGTACATTTGCGGGAACTATAAACTTAGCAGGGATCGAGGACTCCTACTGGTGGAGCGTGAGATTGAACTTGCTATTCTGCACTGCCACAACAGGTGCTTTTTCTAGCTACACTAACCTTCGTGTGCTAGCATTTGACACTATTCGCAGTTTGACCTACCTAAAGTCCGAGACCCCTGTATTCCTTCCAACTCGAGAGACGGTAGCAATGTTCTCTGGTTTGGACTGACGCACTTACTATTCATTAACCATTACCTGGTAAAAATGTTTCACAACCTGCCCACCCCAATCTGGTGCTGCTACACCTGAAGGCTCCTGTGAACCGGAGATGGATGAACCTGAGGTGGCTGAAGACGATGACAGCGAAGAACTTACCTGTCCAGGCAGAAAAGAAGTGAGCACTGCTCTTTCTGTTCTAGAAAGACTTTTTGTTACAAGTGATGAGCTTTCTCATCATATGACCAAGCTTCAAGAAATTTAAAAGTATGTTTTAACATACACGAACAAAAACTTCAAAAAACAAAAAGTTATTGAAGAATTTTCCTCAAAAAAAATAACGTTGCTATCATGGACGAATTGGTATGTACGTACTTTATAGCTGTATGTTTTGTGTGTTACTGTAGTTGGTTTTTATTTGTGATGAACATTGATATATGTATTTCTTTAATGTTAATTTATTTGTGCTTTGTTTTATTTACGAAATTGTATGTTTTTCAATATAAAGAACTTCACTATAACAAACACTTGTGAAATTTTGAGTCCCTTCAGATTCTTTATAGTGAAGCTTTCCCGTATATTTTCGATAATTTTTAAGAATGAAGAACCCTGCATGAAGCAAGTGAAGCAGAACATTATTTTGTAAAATCAGCCTATGGTATTGTTAACATGCCTGTGCTAAGTTTATTTCTGTTGAAAAATGCAAGTTAACACTGATTCTACCAACCCAGATGCTTATTAACTGTGTACTTACTGAGCTATTTAGAGTATTAAGAACAAATAATATTGGTTTGTTGGGTATTCAATCATTAGCCAGTTTATTTACATATCTCACAATGCCTTTGAAAAAGGTAAACATATGTCAGTATTATTCAATTTGGTTTCTTCTATTCAGTAACAGTAACTTCGGTACACGTGTTGTCATATTAATTTCAAAAGTAGTATGACTGTGATATTAGTTAAATTTGTGTGAGTTGAAGTAATATCTGATACAAATTCCTTTTTTTCTTTTGGTGGTATTCAGGTTTTCTTTCTTTTTTGTGCATATGTTGTTATACATCTCATGCAGTTAAGAATGAAAAATACCTTTACAGTAGTGAGCCTCCTCAAGAAGCCCACGCATCCTGCTGCTCTACAATGCAGAATCAAAGACCTCATTTCTAAAAACTGCAACGTGCCATAGCGAGATAAGACCACCTCCGAACATAAGTAACAGCTACTACAGCGGCTATTATAAAAATTAAGGGACTATTGCTGAGAGTGAACGCAGCACAAAGCCTTACTCTACGACCTCACACTCTCTAGGGTGTAGTTCCCCTCTACCCGCCAGCTACCTCGCCAGCTACCTCGTCAGCTAGCCCAGCCCAATTCTTGCAGGGAATTTACCTATTTCAGCACTAACAGCACACCAGGCAGAGTCACAGATAGAGATTGGTCAAATTCTGCTGAGCACATTGCATATCAGAAAGATTTATCACCCAAATGAGTAAACATGTAAGATTCGCGAGTAAATTCTGCTGAACATACTGCACACGAATAGGGATTTTCATCTGCATGAGCATGTGTTCTTTAACGCTACACATTTTAGTAACTTTTTCAGAACATATTCCATATGAGTAAGGTATTACACCTGTAAGAGTATGTGTGTTTCTCGTACGGTGACAATTTAAACAAAAATCATCTCAGCATACTGTAGCCTACATGAAAGAACTTTCTCACTAACATGTGCACTAGAAGACTGCACTATGTCGGAACACAGAGTCAACGTGGACAAGCATACACTGCTCTAGAAAGTTCTGTCTGCGGTAGCATCGTCGTGACTGCTGGCAATCTTCCGTCCTAGGAACACTGGGGAGTCACATGTGTTCCTGTCATCTTCTCCAGTCACGTACAGTCCCTGGTGAACTTCTTGTAAGGAACAGGAGCTATATTGTGTGTCGCTGGTTGAAGCATAGTCTTGTTTACTAACACAGTGGCCTTCATCACTGCACTGTGGGTCAGTAGTTCCTGCAGTATCTGGAAAACAACACAGTCAATACACTTTACATGTGTCACTAGCTATCAGTATGTTAGTACATATCTCTGTAGCACTTTACTGAGAATAAGTGAAACATGCTACTAAGTATTCTTGTGTTACCCATGGATTGCAAGTTATTTGTTAGATGGCAAATGACTTTTTGAAAGACAAATACAGTGATAGAAAAACTACAAACTGTGAGTATTTTACATTATGCTGGGTTGTAATTATAAAAACCCCACATGAAAAACATTATTTTGTAATGTACAACAATAATTAAAATTATAGGCATATAACTTAAAGAGGAATATCCTACGTAAAGTTATCTGAAACCATGCACGCCAAACCAAAAATTAACATACAAAATTGAATGCATAACAAGGTGTGCTCTTGAAAATAGTAATAAATACTGTAACAATTCCCAAATATACGCTCTCTTTTTTCAATTGAAAAATTATATTAAAATTCTTAGAACTAAGACATGTAAAAACTAAAACTTTAAGAATTAAAAAGAATGTAACAAACATGAAAAAAGAGTGTGTGGTTTTATCTACCCTACTGCACACACATTTAAAAAATTATCACCAATTATAATGAATACAGACTCCTTGTGCAATAAAATCACATTACGACCACCTTTATTACAACCATTCCATTTCTAACATGGTGGCCACGGAAATCTGATTTTTAAATTCAAGAACATTTCCAGGATTTCAAGGACATAAAACCAATTTTCAAAGAAAAGAATAACTATACTTCCTTTATGGACATGGTCAAATGGTCAATAGTTACTAGGAATACCTTAAATTTATGAAAAATCTTTCGTTAAAATTTTTTTTTTGTTTTTCAATGACAAAAAATGAATTAGTCACGTGAAGACTGGAAATGTGACACAATCATGGTTCAATAATATTAACATGGCAAATGTACATCAGACACATTTTAACTACACAATGTTTCAAAGAAAGGTCCTGATGCAGAATATGAGGAATTACATTTCATAATTTTTTTATGTTAGGGCTTAGGCCTACGTGATGTGTCTACCACATTTTTTTTGTTTTGCAAATTGGTTCCCATATGAAAAATTAATACAGATCTACATATGCTTACAGTAAAACAGTTTTATTGCAGAGCACATACACGCGCACATGCACACACACACACGCGCGCACACACACACACACACACTGTGATGTGCTCCAACCACCCTTGCCTGAATTTCTCTTATTTTTTACTGAAGTAATAACTGAGTACATCACCTAAAGTGTATTATTTGATTAATGAGTTTCCTGTATTTTAAAGTTGCAATAAATTAGAGTCGTGATAGGGATCCGGGTTTCGTTGGCAAGGTTCATGAACAACCTCTAAAGTGCGCACGGGGTAATTGCCGGTGCGTGTGCTGCGATACCAAGTTCGGTGCCTGGCTCATCCAACCAGAAAGTTACTTGTGTGCAAGCCAACGCCCCACATCAGTGCGTCTGAATCAAATGCTGAAGCAAATAAACATTAAAGTAGCATGGACTGTGCCCCTGCGTGAGCGCAACAAGCCCATCCAATAAAATATTCACATTTCAAATTAAAATTATCTTCAGTTGTTTTTTCTTCATAACACCAGTGGTGTTCATTGCAGTTATAACATTTTTTAATTAAGTATTCAGGTTATTTACCAGCCGAGACACTTCCGCTAAAATAGGATGTGTTCTTTCTGCTTATTTACTGGACCAGATAAAGAATAATTTTGTGAGTGATAAAAATGAATTAAGAGTGAAATTTATGATTGTTAATTTTGTATGAATCATAGTCATGTTGGGTGTCTACAGATGCGTCCCAAAATTCTAAGTAATTTTGCTCTCGTGGAGAATTGTGGTTAAACCAGCCCAGTTAAAGTTACTGATGTTTAAAGAAATTGGTATTTTTCTTGTAAACAACAGAGTTGAGAGGCAATGATGACGTCGGCGCGCTGGGTGTGTGCGTGACCCACACCTGGGTTTTTCCTGGTGATGTGATGCTAGGCTGTTCTCAACTGCATAGCTACCAACTTGTACGAATTTTTCGTATTTTGTACAGTTTTTTGTTGTTTGTACAATTTTACGAATTGTTTCAGTTATTGTACGAATTTCAAGCTTTTCAGTTTTTTTCCAGTTTACTAATTTTTGCTAAGAAATTATGTACGGTGAAACTTCCCTTAGCGGACACTTCCGAATAGCGGACACTTCCGAAAAACGGACATTTTTCCAATCACCGGCAGATTAACATGGAGCCTTATGGAGAAATACTCTCCAAATAACGGACACTGACATATAATAAGTAGTGAATAATGGACTAAATGCGCAAAAAAAGCGCGAAAACAGTTGCAAAGCAGCTTCAATGAATGTTTCGGCAGCGAGTCGTAACTAGGAAAGTGCGATTTGTACACCCCTTGTAAGCAGGTAGCGCGTAGCCTCGCATTATCTCGACCCCCCCTCCTAACACACACACGCGCGCGCACGCAACTGCAGTGTAACTCGATCCTCCCACCACACACGCATGCGACGTGTGTTGTAGCACTTAGTCATTGTTTACTCTTCCTTTCATGCACTTCACGTAATAGTGTAGCAGTCATAATCAATGACTTATTTTGTGTGAAATGTCTCAGAAGCGTAAACATTTAACTTTAGAGGATAAATTAGCTGGGATTAGGATGCATGGAAAAGAAAAATTAAGCGTACGTGACGTTGCTGCGAAGTTTGACATGGGGAAAACTCAGATTGCCGACATAATAAAAAATAGAGAAGCAATACTAAAGCCGTGGACGGAGAATAGCTGCGGTTCAAACCAACGTACATTCCCAAAAACTTTGACAGACGACTCTGGAATATTTCACGTTCCGAACCGGCTGACAGTACGAGCGAAAGTGAGCGACATGTAGACAAGGCACATGGTCTCGTGCTCACGCGCGCCAGTGTGTGTGGATGAGTCACGTCGGCCAGCCAGCTGTATCGGCACGTGGTAAGATTTATTGCCGTACATCGTTGAAAGGTTTTAAAATTTCTCCGAAAATATCACAAATATTCGGCCTTGGACTAGCGAGAGTTTAATGCAGTATAGAGTTAAGAAAATTATGTAGGTCTACCATTTTTGCATTTAAATTTTTTATATACGTACTATATTTTTATATACTACTGTAATTCCTAATAGCGGACACTTCTCAATACCGGACATTATTTATGCACCAGAGGTGTCCGGTATTGGAAAGTTTCACTGTATTTCAGAATATTTTGGCGCGGTTTGAAACGGCACGAGAAAAAAGAAACGCTCAGTACTAAAGAAATACATTTTTACCATAGTGGCTGCACTGTTTAAACTTTGTTTTATTAGTCGCCATTTTTGATAGTTGATAGTTGCGTTAACGTGGTTACGTGAGCAAATGTTTTTTTTTTTTATATTTTGTGGAACAATTGTTGCTTATTATTACTTGGTTAGTATTTTTGCGGTTCTTCGAAGATGCAGGATCAGGTCCTTACACGACGGCGGCATTAATTTGAAATGTAGCGTTTGTTTGTTGTGCTAAAACTTCAGTAAGTTTGTGAGATGGTGAAACACATTGCAAAGAATAGGCCTAACACTTACAAACAAGTGTTTCTGCAGTATTATTGTGTAGATTTCCCTTGGGCCGCACATTCGCAAAAAGGTGAGAATTTTATTTTTCGAAATGTACAGTGTGTAAGTGCGACATAAACATAGCGCATGGCGGAAGAAGAGATTTGAAACTGCATGCGGGTTCAGTGAAACATCAGAAGAATGAAGTGGCCGAAGCTCAAGCGAAATGTAGTAAAATAAAAAGTTTTTTCAGTGTTCAGAATAATGATTTCAGTGCAATTTGCACGGAATGCTACTTCACCGCGTTCATAGTCGAGCATAATTTACCCGTTGCTGTAGTGGACCATGCCGGACCTCTTTCTTTTTCGGAAAAAATGGAGTTTCAGCGTTATTAAAGCAGAATCAGGATAATATTATAGTATTAGGTTGTGACTGCCATCTGCTGCATTTGGCTGCAGAGAAGGGATCCAAAGGTCTTCACATAAGTGTTGATGAGATTTTAGTGGATACATATTACTATTTAGACAAGAGCAGTAAGCGAAAAGAAAGACTGAAAGAGTTCCAAAAACTGTATGACACAGATGTTAAAACGATCCTAAAACACCTATGTACACGCTGGCTTTCTCTGGGGTTTGCTTGAAATGACTTATGGATTTGTGGCAGCCTTTGGTAAAATTCTACCAGGAAGAAGTAGATACACTTGCTCAACCATCCAGTTCTGGTTCCCTAAGCATGTACAAGATTCCAAAAAGTCAGAGAAACAAACTGAAAAGATTGTAGCCTCCTATAGCTGTCAGCCTATTACCAGCAGCCAGGCAGACGTCAGCTCTGGTAAAATCATGAAGCCAACCAACTCCACTTCATAACAGCCTACCACCCATGAAGATCCAGCTTCTAAGAAGGCGAAAACTACCTGTGGTTCTAAAACTAGAGAACCTTCTAAGGTGCTTTCACGCCAGGAAAGGGTCTTTTGTTTCTTACAGATGATGTAAAACAAAGTTCTATGCCATTTCCTGTTGCATGTCATACCAGTATTTTATAAAGTAAATGTTGCACTACAGTCAAAAGAGCCTCTGATCCTCAAATTAAGAAGTATGCTGTCTCAACTTTTGAAAGATTTGCTCATCAAGTTTGTGAAGCCAACAGTCTTTAAATCAACTGCTGTTTGTGATGTTAAATACAACATTTTTATGAATCAGAAAGATGATGATGAAATTGTTATTGGCAGCAGTGCCTCAGAGATAGTTAAATCATTGAAATCTTCACAAAAAGTGTTCTTCAGTTCTGTACTAAAGTTTTACAGTTGTCATGTGACTACATTCTTTTAAAATTTCCCTTGGAGAGTGAAATTTTGATTCATGCAGAAGTTGCAGACTTGAAAAAATATTTAGTCTGCTTCCTTTTCACACGTCATGTACTTTGTTGACAAGTTTCCTTGTATGTTGTTTGTGAAAGAAGGAGAAACAGTGGAAGAAGCAAAGGATGTACTTCAGTAACAGTTTTGTGCCCTGCAGGTTGAACCTTAAGGGCATCCATGTCTGATGTTTTGAATAATATATTATTGGCTAAATACCAGGCTGCCCAAATGAAGTGCTATGATCAAGACTGTAGTGTTGATTTTTTAAAGGCAGCAAATTCAACAGTTTGTGTATCTCTACAGAAAGATAAGCTTGTACAGAAAGAAGGCTGTCAAGTCTTTTGTCAAATTAAATAAATGGTGAGTACTATTTTTGTCAATTGTACCAATTTCTACACACTAAAACTATATGGAGTTACAGGTCTACAGCAAAAAGATTACGGTACATTTTATATTATGGCTGACACATATCATTGGCTGCTGAGAAAACACAACTATTGTACTTTTTAAAAGTTCTTGGTAGAAATAGGCAAAGCAGAGAATTTTGCTTGTAAGTAGCCTGTAACTTGTAGAACAAAGGTGACTTTATAAAAATTGCTGCATAGAATTTACGCTAAAATTAAACTTTTCAGAGCATTGTAGTAATTTTTATTTTGAAAGGTTGGCAGGTTTGCAACTGTAGTCGTGCCCCGTCATGTTTATTTCAGTAATTAGTTGTTTGGTCCTGCATTTTGTTATAGAGAATCGTATTGTGTATTGTTATGTTTATTGATGATGGGCAAGCGCACGTCAACGTATTTTATATTTGTTGGTCCAGTAAATAAATATTGATTTTTAGCGATTGATCCAGAGGGGACTCTGCTGTTTCTGGCATCGAAGGCGCTGTGTGCGTCTCGTCGGTTAAAAACTTCCTACTTGTTCTTGTGACTTGCATCATGTTGGTCGTGTGTAGCTGTGAAGTGGTTACAATGGCGATAGGCTGAGGACCCGCGCGCGCTGATTAACTGACTGACCTGGACTGGATCAATTGAGATATCTAAAGCTGTTGAGCTTAAATCTTGACTTCAATTTCTTAACCTATAACGAAGGCTTGACCGGGGAGTTAATTTTGTAATGAATTCGCTGTAATTTCAAACATAGTGCACGTGTTGTGCGCCCACGAGGCACTCGTTTGTGCAGGGATATAACCAGCCTGTCCGAAGTTTTTGTTAGCAAAACCTCTCATGATCATGGAAGTTGACTGTATTTCTTTCTATTTCTTCATTTAAGGGCGCCCCCATTCGAACCCCTGAATAGTGATGTATATGGCACTATTAAGAGAAAAAGAGGTACTGCACCGACGTAAGCTAGTCAGCTGAGGCAAATACGTAATTTCTACGTCAAATTTTGTTCCATTTTTGGCACCAAACCAACACGGTACCACAACATACAAACACTCTCCCGCTCACACACTATCTCCTTTTTTTCAAAGTGAAAACATGGGTACTGCAACCATGACTGTTGGAACAAGGTTACCCGCACCAAATACATTGCATTTGAAACCCAAGACAATGAAATAATGCCTGTTTTGTGAACACAAAATATCTCTAGGTTATTATTAGCATGTTGTTAACGTTGGTTACGGTTCAGGTACATATAACAAAAAAATATCAATCTTTATGCTTCAATAGAAGTACATCATGACGTGTATCAAACAGACAATTATTCAACTTTCAAACAAATAAAAAAACTCAAGGACAAGCATGGAAATTCAAACATTTTTCCACGATTTTTAAGGACATGTCAAAACTAAGGACTATTCAAGCTTTTCAAGAATTCAAGGACGTGTGGGCACCATGTTCTACGACACTTTTTTGAAACCAGTAAAAAATTTGCGCCGAAAAAAAGTAAAAAATTTATGGAAAATCTGCGCAAAAATATGTTTGTTCCATTTGTTGCTTATCCCTGTTGCATTTTCCTTGGGGAGTGCTGTGCTGTAAGAAATCAACGGTAAAAATAGACACCACTCCTCCTCACTGCCCATGCCAGCTAATACCCATTCACTCCCCTCACCGCAAAAACCCCGTCCTACACTCCAGATTGTGCCGCCTGTGTGAACGCACATCAACTGCCGTGCATTGTCTATGTCACAACTGCAGCCACACCGCCCTCACCCCCATAACTGTTCAAAAGTCATGGGCAACTAGATGCTTGTCTGGCCGCAAAGCGGGGCCTCGTGTTTGTCTTTCCCCTTCCACTTTCTCCCAGCCATCGTCTTTGTTTCCGTGTCTGTTGAGGGACCAGAGGTTTGGAGGCTTTTAAAGAGAAGACCCATTTCTTTTTTTCCCTCCTCACATCGCGGCAATAAAAATAACACAGCATGACACTCTGTGTCTGTAAACGCAGCAAAAGAAAAAAAAATCTGGCGTTTTCATATTTTAATTCCCTAACATCACATCAGGTTCTGCGATAGAATATAACTCGGCCTGACCTTGACAACTTCCGCTGTATTATTTATCACTCGGCATGTGAAACATGTGCCTGTGACGTGACATAAAAATGGACTATGATGCAAATACAACTTAGTGCCATCGCCGTGTGCTGAATTAGGTTTTCGATTAAGCTCGCTCAACAGGGGAGCGATAAGAGCAGCTGCAGCCAATGCACCGAGAGCCACTTTGCCACTATCCGCAGTGCAGACCATTAAACTGATGCACACTGCCATAGTTTTACAATTTTTACTACAGGCCTAGGACTTTACGCGACAAATAATTCAGTCATTTTACACGTGACAGTACCTTGAAGTTAGCTTTCAGCCCTTTTGAGGGGCTCTAAATTTGCGTTCCTAACAGACGTACTGGTTTTTCAGAAACATAAACACTTTTTTTAAATATTTGTTCTTTAACAAACATACTAATCATGTCGCTTAAAATTTTGTAATGGTGACACAATGCAACAATTCTTGCGCAATAACCCAAGTCTTGTTGGTCAGAGAGTGAATGCCACACTCTCTGCGAGGCATTCCAGACACTTAGTCTACATGCAGGACATCACACACTGAGACACGAAGGTGACAGGGCGGAAGGTTACATGCATCCTTCGCCACTGCATCATTGCCTGCAATGCCTTTATGGCCAAACATCCAGAGGAAGAGGACCTATACAATATTTACCTTCCTCCTTAACATAGTAGGAAAAGGGTGAGCTGAGGACACTAGACACGTGACAAACCACTACCAATATAGAGGCCTGAAAAATTTTCTGCCACAATAATGCGAAAAATAACGCAATTTTCAGCATTTTGAAACATAAAACGAGATTTTCATCATTTTCGAAATGAAAACGTGAATTTCAGCTTTTCATACATTTAAAATGAGAATTTGGGTACTTTTCTATTAAATGAAGCTATTTTGCTTCCATTTCACAATACAATTTCAACATATTTTATGGAATACCTAATTCACATTAATGCGCAAAAACTTCAAGAAAACAATAAAATATAATAACTAATGTTTACTATTTACACTCATGTCAATACCAAATCCAAGAGTTATAGTTTCAAGGTTATTTACACGATGGCCAACTCTTGAAAAGTTGGTAGACATAATACCTAAAGACCTACGTTTGTACAATTTTGGGTCCTTCAACTTTGTCTTACGGTACATAAGTAAAACATAAATAGTCAACATGATGTGTGTATGAAGAGCAAAGTTTTTTTTTATTAGTGCCACACTATTTACATCATGGTTGGTAGGCCTACATCAAATTATATAAAATAAAGTCCAAAATTTAAATTTTGATACTTGTGGAAATATATTTTCAATAAAATGCCTAAGCCTCTCGTAAATGCCCATTTACGGGCAAGCAAATTCAAAAACAACGGCCTCTATGCTACAGATGCGAACACACTGACATTGTAACTGCTTCGTGGCATACGAAAAGCGAGACAGCGTTGTTAAGCATGTGAACACCATGAAATACAATACTGCAGCGAAGGAAATGGCGATTACATATAGCTTCGGTGAAAGATTCACTGTGCCCAGACTTACGGTCAAGGACCAACAGTATGTCACCATCCTAGGTTTGTCTAGTTGTCTTTATACCTATGTCATGCTGACCTGGATCTACCTGGGATTTAACACCTTTTAGCAGTTCTGCATATGATTTACCTTCTGCAGGTTTGATCAGGACAGCATTGGGCAGATTATTAAGAGATTTTTTCTTATCTACCTTACGATGTGATTCGGAAGCTATAGCTTCCACAGTTTCTGCAGTTAGAGGAGGAAAGATGATATCAAGCATTTCTTTAGTCATCCTTATGCGCTGCTTCTTTTCCTTTGACGACACTATTACAAAACCGTCATCGTCGTAATTAAATCATCTTCTTCAGGTGGACTGAGTAATGATCGTTTCTTCCATTTGGAAGATTGTGGTTTCTTGATCGAGCTTTTTTCATCTGCATAAGGCTTTTTCGTGTCTTTATCTCCACTTATAGCACATTCTGCTCATTTGCCTCAAACATAGTGAGGCGCGCTGCACATCTTTCCAATTCTTGCGATAGTCGAATTATTCCAAAAGGAGAGACAGAGAGAGCATCTTTCACGTTAACCGTCACGTCTAATAGGACAGTACGCTTTGTCTTGATGAGACAAAGGGTATCAGTGATAAGTTTCTTAAGATCTTCCAGTTTGTCATCTTCAAGCCCAATAGTAGCATCTCGTGTGGTAGTATACTGTACGTGTGGGTTGTTGAGTGTCTAGTGAGACAGCTGTTCCCTTAGCATCTCTATACATAGGGTGTCTTTCATTGTTTTCGATGGTGTGTCCAATCGGACTCGATGATATTGTCTGTAATAAAATGTTACCCATATTTTAAGTTGCTACTACAGAGCAAAAGGCAGTCTCCGAACGCGGTGCCTTGGGAGGTGGGGGGTGATCACCCCTATAACTACCCAATTGTTGTATTGGAGCTGGAATATGCATCCGCTCCAGTCATACACACTTTTGCTTCGTCGGCTTCCTGATGCTCCCATGGGTGCGGCGCATTGACGCCGGGAGTTACCACTTGCACTGTGCTGTACAGATCATTCCGCACATCTCTTTCAGGCAGCGTCACCGTGCCTGCTAGTATATGTGACCCTGTGGATATTTTAGAGGTTTTCCTTCCTCTTAACACCATTTTTTTAATAATAGGTTAGGTCACATTAGGTTACCTAACCTAAACTAACCTAATCTAAGTTAACCCAACCTAATCTAACTTAAACTAACCTAACATAACCTAAAATATAAATACTTTTACGAAGGACTACTAATGTCTTCAGAAACATTTTTCATCAATAAACTATACATCTAAAATCAGTAGTTTGACAGGTACACGAGTAGTGATTCTAAATATTTACCACCTTAGGCAATAAAGCCTGCATGATTTTACTATGGAAGGCCAAGAGGAAGAAGTATTTAATTATATTAAAGTTAGGTGTTAACTGGCAATGGTTACAAATATAACTGGCTACAAGGACAATGGATTAGGCATCAAGATGGTTATAGTGTGCACTGAGCTTACTGATAAATATGGATGGCGTGGATGTTTCAACGTTGGCACCACTATTATCTGCATCAGCTGGAACATTTTGTATTCTTGGTGAAGTGGGACCAACAGAAACGTATGGTGTCGCAAGTTTGAAACATTTATTGAGCATATTTAGAGCAATAATTTGTAGCAATTCAGACACACAATACTAATAGAGTTTCATGCTTGTTAACTGATAGTAGAGCACACACACGTAAGTTGCTAAGGGACGGTTCACATTAGTTAACAATGTGTTAAATTAATAATTATTTTACTTACAGCTAGGACACCACCTGGTGGATAGCTATAAACCTCCACCTCAAATCCCCTCCTAAACTTTCCTACCCCCCTTGCCAAAACCAATTCCTTCAAAAACAAATTCCACAACCTCACATATCATGATGTTCATATGATAAGTACAGCACTTATGCAAGTATATCAGCAAGACGTCCAGTATTCTGAAAGTAAAATGTATAATTTCTTGCCTATTTCCTTTTAAGTTTTAAGTAAAACTAATATAAAGTTATTTAGACAAACTTCTAAAACTGCTCATTGATAATGCATTTTATAAACTTGAGGATTTTTGTAGTTATAAACATAGTTAGTCATGTGTATGTATGTCTATGTTCATTTGTTGTGTATAGTTTTTAATTTAAATGTAGTAAACGTTTTGTACCTGTATAGATTTAAATTATATCGCTGACAATTGTTTTACATTGTTAACTTTTTGTATGTTCCATACTTTTATTATGTTAATACATGTTTTATATTACTTATGTTCAACATCCCAGAGTATTTTACTCATTATGGGATCTACTGAGCAATTCAAAATAAATAACTATCACCTAATCATAGATTGCCAACCTCGCACTGTCTGCTCCTCATCACATAGATCTTCTCGCTGTTATTCCCTCTTCCTCTATATTCTGTCATAGTTAACAGGCAGCCTACCTTATCCCTGCCCACCTCTCCATTCCCCATGCTGTACATCCTGACCAGCCTTTCCACTATGTTCCCTTCTTTCAATGAGTACCACCCCAGTTCCTTCAGCATCACAGATAGCCAATAGTTTTCTTCGTCCTCGCCAGCCTATTCTTGCCTTCATTTAAGCTTCACCCACCTTGCTGCCCTGCCCATCTTTGCACCATCTCATACTCCAGCACCCCTAATTCTACGTACAGGTGACGCTCTGCTGCCGCATACTCTAAAGCCAGTTTGCCACGATGCAATGACTTATACAAGGTCTGTTGGAGTCTTGCAAGAGGCTTGACAAGATAACTTCCATGGAAGGTTCTATGGAATATCCATCTACACTGTACTTGCTGCCACAAAAGTAAACACGAGACGAGTGTTCAGTAATTATTTTAAAATGGATGCCTTGTGGCCATCATTCTGGCCTATTGAATTATTGAAGTCGTTAGATTTATACAATATATGGACTAATAGTTTGTGAAAATGACAGGTGAGAGCATCTTAGGGGTGCGATCTACCGCAATTTTCATCATCATTATTTTATTTTTTATTTGTACCAGATATTTTTTTTCTTATTTTAGACACAAAATGTGAGTAAATTTGAGTCTTACGAAATTTTTTATTCTCTTGTAGTTTTCGCGTAATGGCTTGTTAGTCATATATGTATATTTCGGTTTCAACGACTACACTAAAACCAACTGATATACTAAACTCAAATAATCACAGTGGATAAAGACATTGCAGGCTACAATGACATGCTCATAAAATTAAAGAACAAAAATTATTTGTATTTTTAAAAAAAGTATTGAATTTTTTAAATTTTTATTTTCAGTTTACGTATTTTTTCAAAATTCAAATAATGTTTATTCTTTATTTTTATGAGCATGTCATTGTAGCCTGCAATGTCTTTATCCACTGTGATTTTTTTGAGTTTGGTATATTAGTTGGTTTTAGTGTAGTCGTTGAAACCGAAATATACATATATGACTTTAACAAGCCATTACGCGAAAACTGTGAAAGATAAAAAAATTTCATAAGAGCCAAAATTTAGTCACATTTTGTGTCTAAAATAAGAAAAAAATATCTGGTACAAATGAAAAGTAAAAAAATTGTGATGAAAATTGCGGTAGACTGCGTCCTTAAAACTGTATACTGTAGTGGTTGTATTTAAAAGGTTGAAAACGCCTGTGTGGCAAGCCATGTAGGAATTGATGGTACACAGTCCCAAAAAACATTGTGTTCGATGTCCCATGAATGTAAATATTAAGGATAAATTGTATACAGTTGAGGTATGAAAACTATTACATTGTATCAGTGTGTGTATGTGCCTACAATGTCGTAAGCCTACATTGTTAATGTCAAATAATTACTTGCGAGACCTGTATGTTTTATGCTCGTTTATTGTTCTGTGTAGGATTTTGTAAGGATGTAAATTTTGTGACAGTACAAAATATTAGGGCTTAGGCCTATATACAACAGTATTTTGCAAAACTATAATAACCTCGAATACTGTGCTGTTCTTGAGAAACTTGCATTGCGACATTCATTTGAAAAAAAAAAAGTACAATACACTTTAAACCTAACTACCTAACCTAATGTATGGTTAGGTCAGGTTAGGTTACCTAAACTAATGTAAAGTAACCTAACAACCTAACCTAAGAAACCTAACCTAACAAAATGTTTTTACGTAGGACTATTTAGAACGTCACTAGAAACATTTTTCATCAGTAAACTATAAGTCTAAAACAGATAGTTTGGCTGGTACACGATAAGTAGCTAAACTTGATATTTACAAAAAATAAATAAATATATATAAGTTTATATAAAACAATATTATGGCCAATATTCGAGTATGCAGCTGCAGAGTATTACTTGTACATGCAGGAGCTGGAGAAGGTAAAAACACAAACAACAAAGTGGGAGAAAGACGATAGTCACGGGCAGGCAGGGGAGGACACTGGGAACTTTCTGCAATCAATCATACTGAAGGAACTGGAGTGAAACTCATTGAAGGAATGGAGAAGTTTGGTTGGAAAGCAGGTCAGGATGTACAAGATGGTGAACAGAGGGCGAGGCTGGGGTAAGTTAGCCTGCATATTAGCTAAGACAGATTATACAGGAGGAAATAATAGTGAGAAGATGAGGTGTAGAAAGGAGTAGGGTAGGCACGTCTTTGCTTAGGTCAGTGAGGAAGTATAATTCGCTTTCGGAACAGCTCAGGATGACAAAGATGTTATAGTTTTCACTGGGAGTTACCCAATTGCAAGTTAAAAATATTTAATTAATAAAATAACAGTGACCTGAAGGCAAGGTCATTGCCATGTGGAAGAAAGTTCAGATAGATAACATCTTTGTTTAAATTTTCAAAACATTGCCTGAACTAGCTGCGCTGGTACAACACTCACCCCTGATTGGCTAATATTTTCATTCTGTGGCAAGCCCTACACAAAAATTGCACGTGGTCGATTACCAAAACTTCCATGAAAACGGCTACAACTCTGCTATACCTTCCACAGAATCATCCACATGGGCGGCCAAGAGAGATTCCATGGAAAATTCTATTGTTACAAAGGGCCTTTAAACAATAGTCATACCATCGTAACATACACCTTTTCTTTTACTACACGACTACAGTGGCTTGGGGTGACTTTGGGCAAATGTTTTAAGCTTTTGCCAAGCAGTTGTGGTTTGCTCTACGGAGGTGGAAATCACACCAAAAAAACTTTAGAATGTCTAGTTTTAAGGTAGGCCTACATGTATATCAAGTGTTTTAATACAAATACTAGCACTCAGGAAAAAAATATGTCCACCAAAATGGTTTGCGAAAAATGCAGACCTGAAAAATTACTGGTCCTCAGTACAGATTTATAACACAATCAATATTTGGCTAGTAAATAAACAATGTATATACACTCAAATAGAAAACCTCATAATTTGTTCTTCCTAGCACTAATATTGGATAACACCAAATCAACAAACAATGTGTCTTTGAGCCACAGAACTCATCCCATGATGACGCTGACGGACACAACCATTAAACAACACATGTAACAGCAGATAGCACACACAGCATGGAGCCCTCAACACCAGTTTATGGTGTTACTGAATCAGGTCAAAGTGATTATAAAGAAATTATTGATGCAATGAGGTCAAGTCTTATACAAGTTTTGCAAAAAAATGAGGAGTGTAGATAAACCAATGAGAAAGAAAAGACGGAAAATGGTTCAGATGGAACCAGTAAAAAGCGTGGAGTCGGTACCTGTGTTGCTAGACGGAAAGAAAACCAAGAAGGCAAAGAAAGAAATTTCCAAAGAAAAAGAAAAAAAGTTATTCTAGAGTTGAAAACGAGGAAGAAGGAACATTCTTCAAATGAATCTGTAATTGTCGACGATCTCAGTGCTCACAGCGGTGATGAATCTGATTTAGCTGAGCAATTATTGAATGATATAAATGCTGAAAGAAAAGAAGAGCAAGAGATTAATGACATAGTGAGTGGTCACAGCGGTGATGAATCTGATTTAGCTGAGCAATTATTGAATGATATAAATGCTGAAAGAAAAGAAGAGCAAGAGATTAATGACATAGTGAGTGGTAATATCAAAGCTGGTGCTTGGGTTTCACTGGAGGGACGAAACAAAAATCATTTAACACTATATTGGGCAAGTGACAAAGGTACCGGATGGCGACGAAGACCCGGAAATGCAATTTCATAAAAAATCTACTACTCAAATTGGACAGAAAAGTGCCTTCCAATGGCGAGTGACACAATTGATATTAAGTGGATTATCAACGTGTTGCCAGAACCATCCATTGTGAAGGGCTTTTGATTTTCCCTGTTACATTTCCTGGAGACTATTCTATTCAGTAAAGACAAAACTGTAACTGTACACTGTTTATAAAAAAAGGCCTTTTATGTGCCATAGCGTATAAAAGTACAAGTTTAGTATGTCTATGGTACGTAGGCCTACATTATTTTTAGGAAGATTAAAAAAAGCAACATCATGAAAATAGAATTCTTAGTTATTAACACTTAAGCACAACCAACATTATTAAACTTACAGTATGTAGGCCCTAATATTCCAATACTGAAGGGTGTATTTTACAACATTTTTCCAAAATGGCGAGCACTGTAGGCCTAAGAATTCAAACCATTATTTTTTAGCAAAAAAATTAAGCCTAAGGTATTTTAAGAACATAAAGGTTTCTCTGTGATTCAATACAAAATACTTGACCAAGTTAGGGATGTAACAGTATTTTTTTCAGGGTAATTTTAAATGTCCTTCCATATAATATACTCAGTTTAAGATTCTAAGTCTTTTAGTTTTTTTTTTTTTTTTTTTAGATATAAATTTTTAGAAGGTTTGTTGCAAAATTCATTTTTATAAGCCCTTTAAATGCCTGTAACTTTTTCCAGGTTCAGTCAAAAAGTATTTTAAAAAATACTGCCAAAAATCAGCAAATCCTGGCCTAATTTAGCTTGGCTTTGGGGCAGCATCTGAAATTCACGACTGCCCAAAGACACCCCAACAGGAGGGGGGAGGGGTGACTTTGGGCGACTCTTAGATCTCGACTGAAAACTGTAGAAGGATGAATTTTTAAAAAGTTAGGCTATAGCACCACCATTATAAAGTGCACGTTTTAAAACCCTTATGGGCACCAACAAAGAATTTTTTGATGCAAGAGCAAATTCATGCAAGGATGAAGAAAAAATTCCACACCCAAAGTCACCCCACTCAGCACATATAGCACACTACAATTTTAGACACCTCTCTCATGTCTACCTTATGTGGGAACACTGTAATGTGCCCCCAAATTGTTTCAACGCAAGTACTGTAATGGTTAACTGTATTTTATACCAAGTAATACAATTAATCAGGGAAGTATTAATGTACAAAGTAGTTACAGTTAAGTTTCTTTAAAATCTATAACTAAGGAGATAGGTATTGTATGGTATCAGCGCAGTGCAGGGGACAAAGTGTGTCGACATACACAAGAATGGTGTACCGGCTGCGATACGCAGTACATGAATTTATGGTAGATAGAAGCAAGATTACGTATTTCGTAACATTAAAATTTGGCGCAGCTGGTAATGTATAATACGATGATACAGTTACATACGAAACATGTGATTTTATGGCAACGCACGTGGTAATTCAGCACACAGCAATAATTGAAATTCATAAAATAACTACAACACCGAACGTTACTCACCACGAATTCAAACTTTATTTCTCCGACAGGCGTCACAGTTTACAAGATTCATAGTTAACGAACCAAACCTCTTCTCATACTTTTAACAAGCACACTACAAAATAAAAATATTTTTCAACAAGAACGGTGAACGGTTACTAGTTGCTGCCATGCTTGGTGATGATTTTTTCTTTTGTATCCTTCCATAGAATAAGGAAGGAGGATAGAAGGTCAAGTGAATAGTCGGAAATAGGAACAGCGATAGCAACGCATTCACGGCAGTGGTGAAAACTAATAAATACAGTATATATTGGCAGCTTCCTAATATTTTTGACTCGCTTACTGAAACTCGCGGCGGCTTGCGAACTAACGGCGCCAGTAGTAGGTTGACCCAAAACAAATACGTTTTTTCCATAAGAAAGCATGTAAACAATTTGCAGCGAGTGTTTTAAAAGCGAAAGTTGGTGTGTTGCCGTGTTGTATGACAACAATCCGCGCATGATAAACAAACTACAGTTACATTTATGCACTATCAATATATTCGTTTCCGAAAACGTCAAATAAACATAACAAAGTGGCTAACTTTTAAGAGGTAGTCTGGAAGGCATGTTCGCAGTGAAAAGGAAATGAAGTTAAATAAAATTAGTATTGTGTCATCCTATTATTAACGGGATGATTTAACAACAAATTTCCATGGAATACATTTTTGTGTGGTGAAGTATTGGGTTATTTTACCTATCTGAAACGTGTTTTCTGGAAGTGATTTCAGAGGCTGGAATGACCCCATTTTCCTTGGTATTTGAACAACTTATTTGAGAGAATATGTGTAAGTAATTATGGGAATAAATCTTTGCCGTCTCTTACAAAAATTTGTTTAGCTACGCATGAAGTTAATAAAACTCCCTTGTGAAAATAAGTACACATTAAAGATTTTGAAAATTGTCATAAAGTTTTAGATCTTGCTGTCTATATTTCATTGAGGAAAATGCTTAAAATTAATTATAGTTGCCTTTTAGGTAACGGTGTTTACAGAATAACAAAAATAAACTAGCATATCACTAATGTTTTGTATCAAACAGGCTATTACCTCACCTTGTTTTAATTTCTGTTGAATTAGACCAACACACTTAAAACATTTCTAGGAGAGAAGAATCTGATACTTGGTGCCTGCTTGCAACATTAAATAATACATTTGAACTATGTGAAATCTGTTAAGTTATTAGCTTGTGTCAGTGTATACAGTGTAAAAGGTTCTGCAACTGTTTAAGAGCAGTAAAGTAAGCTATTTGTATTTTAATTTCAAGGCATGTTCCTTAATATTACTTAATTCAAAACCACGGCACATACATTAGCTGCTAGTAATAAAGTCTGAAATAATTACTTGCAAGTATGTAAATTTACCTTGTTCCACTCTTCTAGAAAACCAGACATAGAATTATGCACCAAAAGTTGAAAAAGAATTAGGCCTACCTAAAATTATAACATATAATAGGCCCACTGGTTACTATAAAACATGAACATAAACAAATAAAGTGAAAAGATTTTTTTATTGAAACATATCCAGTAGGCCTAATCATGTGGGACTGTGCTGCAGCTAGTGGCCCACTGATGTTGGGTGAAGAATTACAGCAGTAACCTTCTCCTGTTGCACAATCCTCGGCAGCTGATTGCAGGCATTCATATTTTCTTGCTATATATAGTCATAACTCCTAACATGCAAGTTTTTTGATTACTAAAACCATTCCCTAGCGTAAGAGACAATAGCAAAACATGAACCCTCATTCACACCTCATAAAATATGTCCACAGATAATAATTACATTAATAAAAATAATAATTTCACTTGCATTTGGGCAACATCCCAATGGCAAGCTGTAACTACCCTCTTTTACATTCACCTTTCTTGAACTTTCCAATTCCTTCCCCCCTCATTTTCACTAACTTCTCCGCAAACAATTTCCACTCCCCTCATCAACCCTCCCCAAATAACACAGCTACGTTCTGGCAACGTTGTCACAACATTACCATTAAAAATTTCAACGTTGCCACAACATTGAAGTTACATTGATAAAACGTTTCCGCTGCAACGTCTAAATGTCCTCTTTGTGAAACGTTGATTATGAAATGTTGCTGCAACGTTATATTTTAATACTTTGAGCAACTTCAACATTGCAATGTATCTTGAAATAAACATTCTGGCATTACTTCCAAACAAGTGTTTCAAAGAAAACACACACACTCGCATGGTAGTTGAGTGTCCAACTTATATTACACATTACGTTTGAGGGATGATATATTAATCACACCAATCCACTAAATATGAAGAACACTAAGTTTTAAGTAATAACCAATAAATATTAATAATAAAAACAAATATGTGTTTTAAAACAGTACATTACAATAGATGAATACTATAAACATTGTAGCAAAATGAAGGCTGTGACTATGGTTACTATGAAAACGTTACGACAACGTTGTTGATAGTTACATTGCCAACTTCAACAATGCAACGTTGTGTCCACGTTTCTGCAACCAGATGTGTTATGTGGGACTAAGCATTGACTGCCTACCCCACATTGTTCTATTCAACATATCCTTAATCTCCTCACTATTATTCCCACTTCCTCTGCACTCTGCCTTATTTGACAGGCAGCCTAACATTCCTCAGCCTCCCTCTCCATTAACCACCCTGCACATCCTGACCAGCCTGGGAATTCTTCTCCTTTCCTTCAACGAGTTTCACACCAGTACCTTCAGCATCACTGATGGCTAAAATTTCCCTTCGTTCTCACCAGCCTGCGCTTGCTGCATTCTATTCCACGTACGGGTCCCACTTTGTGACTGTATGCTCTAACATTGGTTGTACTGTTGTAGGATATACACCTTTACTTTCACTGCACTACTATCACCCTTCATTATCCTTCCTACCATTCCTAGAGAACTTCTCCCAAAATTATAAACTGTGTTTAAAACTAAAATGTCATACAAGGTTGCAGGTAACATTTTAAACTTTTAATTTATGAAATCTGAAGTTGGCTAGTTGCAGGGGTTTAATTTTTCATACTGTCATAGAACAAGTGTCACACAATAAAGGGGTGGTACAATAGATAAATTGAAAAAACTTTTTACTTATTAAAGTGCTCATATCTGGAAATACTTTCTTATACTTTAAAAGTCTATTGTTATTTTATCCTCAAAAGTTATTTTGCTCCCTTGTAGATCAAAATGATCTTGGGATGTAGACGTTGTCAAGTACATAGATAAGAGACTAGGACCTCATACAGAAAAACACAAAGTACAGTTACTTGTTAAAATATAAATTTCATCAAATTGTTTACATATAAAACAACAGCATGTTATAAACTGTTTCATGTAATGTGTCCGTATTTTGACATTTCTCTTCTATGAACTGTGTCCGACAGTTCCATTGTTTGGAGCTTTAAACCTACCTGGCTTCCTGGAAAAGCACAGTCTCCGCAAACCTGTGTAAAGACACGTTTCTCAGAAGTGAACGGTCAAAATGTGGAACACTTACATGACACAGACTATAAGATAATGCTTTAATAGTGAATATGGGTAGTAGGAAAACCATCAGTTAGCAAGCAATTGGTAGGTGAGCAGCACATCAGCAGGCCATAAACTACCTGATGCTACACTACAAAACAGCTTGCATGTTGAATGCAAGGGCATGTCCTTGGCGGAGTTCTGTATACCTCTTTTCAAAGAGTTCAGTATTTGTTTGATAAAGATTTTTCAACTATTCGAGTTACTCATTACCTGATTTGATACAGGAATATGCTTTTTTCTTCTTTTTTTAAATTCTTTAGCTATATCCTATTTTGTGGTAATATCCTGCGTACTATGTTCATGTACAATCCAAATATTTCATTAAAATAATATAGTGCTTTAACTTTATGTCTAGCCACACAAATGTTGCTGAATGATTAGTAACTAGTTAACAGACAAAATCATTTATATTAATCAATGATCAAGGACTTACAGTGATGTGAAGTGAAGATGACCAATGGCTGAAAGGGGAAGTGAGACAAAAAACAAACATATTAGGATTAAAATTTACGTTCAAGTTTTTATATAATTTTGGAGATTTTTATGCATTGACCATTAATGAGGATCAACTTGCTGCTTATTTCAAGTCAAGTTCAAGAAATACAAATTTCAGATCAAAGCAAGAATTTTTAGCAACAAATGGCTTGTTGTATTGAGCATTGCTTAACTTAAAGACATAGTGTGGCAAAAGGGATTACAACATTTTTAATTCCAATGTTTTCATATTGTCATATGTCAGTCAGAGTTTTAGCGTTGGTTTTGTGTCACAATAAAAATAAAATTATAAATAAGAAATTGTACAACAGAAACTAAGAAAGTGACTTAAATAATTTCAAGGGATGGGGCATAACAAAAGTTACCTATCAACAAAAAAATTACAGGAGTAACAACAGTTCATAAATGAGCAAACACGAGATAAAATATACAATGTTTGTAAAGCCAGATTTATCACACTCAACGTATGATCGCACACATAAACGTGAGATTTTATTAAATTGGATTCACAACAATGTAGAATCTAGAAGAGCACAGAAGTTGTCCTTGTTAGAGAAAAGTGTAGAAAATAAATTATGACCTAGTAATAGGATTTGACAAAAAAATTTGTGGTAAAAACGGTAAGTATTTGATAAATATTAATATCAAAATTTTAATTTGTCTTTGGTTTTTATGACTACTTAAAGCTGGATTCACAAAAATCACTTAGCCTATGTAAGAAGTAGAAAGTTGACCAACTCAGACACATCATATGATGTGAGTGCTTGTGTGCACCCCAGTGTTTTTACTTTTGTGCTAAGTGTTCGTTGTACATCTAACTTCATTATGATTTTGTCTTAAAGCATCTCATTTACTTTGTTTTGTAATGGTACAGAAGAAATGGGATAACATACCCAGAGAAAATGTAATAGCCAATTACATCTCTATATGCTACACATTACATAACGCATACCCTGCTAGACCCCACAAGGTATCACCATCTATGTAACATAAGCAGTCTTCGACTACATCACAGTATCACCCCCATACCTCTAGATCTGACAATGAAGAGGGTTACTTGGCCAATCATTGAAAAAATGGGGTGCAGGGCTTAAGTACTACAAAAATTTCAACCAGTAACATAAAGGTTAATTACGGCTCTCCACTGTTACCTATATGTTTCTATATATGCCTCTTCCATGAGGAAGTCACCTTAGCTTGGAGCACAGTATAGCATTGTACTCTTTTAACACCTTCCACTTCCCCTCACCACTGTTGAGGTCCTGGTGTGGTGTTACAAGTTACAGCAGTTTTCAATTGGCCCCTGTATTCTGCTTCTGGATGACTAACACAGTCTACTTGCACACCCATACTTTGGTCGGTATACATAATACAAAGTCAAATTGTGACTTATACACCTACTTTTTTGACAACATTATTTGCAAAATTTGTGATAAGCTTTTACATGTGCATATGTAGTAAAACATGCCAACAATTAAGCAGCCCAGTATTAAAACATACTTAACAAAGAAAGAACTATGCATCCTGGTCTTGGGTACAGTAAAAGCTAGTCCAAAGTTATGCACAGTGAGACGAGTACAATTGTGGAGTACTAAGTGGCAAAAGGCTAATGCGTTGGAATCATATACTGTAGTAGCACAAAGTTATATTGTCCCTACAAATGGGCGCTAACATGTTTGTCATGGCTACGCTGAATGTGTCACAAATAATAATTTCTACGCTTCTGTGACAATTAAGACAGTAGTTTTTCCCTGTGCAGTCTGAGCAGGCATATTGCACGATGGTTCGTTCAGTGTTGGAATATGCTGCCACTGAGCGGGGTCTGTACATGGAGATGCAAGAGCTAGAAATGACAGCAAGATGAGTCATGAATTAATGGAAGAGGTAGTAGACTAGTGAAAAGGAAGGGAACTTAGGTTTAGCATGATGAAGGAATTGGGATGGAAACCATTGAGTGACAGAAGGAGAATGGAAAGACTGGTCAAAAATGTACTTATATGCTGATGAACGTGGGGAAGGGGAATGGGGCACTTTGGCCAGCTAACTAACTAAGGGAACTTTTAAAGGAAAAGGAAACAACAGTGAGAAGATTCAGTGGGTGTGGAGGAGAACTGAGAGGGGTAGACAGTCAACGCTGGTGAGGACGGTGAGGGAGTGGAATACACTGTGGGAGGAGTTGGTGACTGTGAGGGTGGGGGGTTCGAAGGTTTAGGAAGGGAATGGTGGATTGTCTTTGGGGGGGAGTCTACTCTTGCCACTAGGCATTAGCCCAATTGCGGATGTAAAATTATTATTTATGTATCCACATTTCTCTCAGTTTGTAATGGAACAAGCTCCTACAAGAACTTTGAAACTGTCACATGAGAAGATCTCATATCAACGTAACTTTCCTGTAGTTGTAGAAACTATATTCTATCTTCAAGTGTGCACTTTTGCAATACTAAATATAGTGACTGTTATGTTTAACGGTCTGTTGTATACCACATCTCTTGTAATTTAACTTTACTATAATTTGCTTCTTCCTTACAATAATATTGCTGCACTTCACTGTACTCAATGTTTGAACGTAAGTATAGAAATTAAAATGAGGAAACTAAACAGTTGCTATAAATTTTGAAGCATATTTGGAGTGATACAATGACCCACAGGGCTGTCCTAGTCAGTGCACCATTAGATAAAATCCAATAATTTTGATTTCCAGAATGTTTGACGCCACTGGTTCCTATTTACACGGTTTTGTGAATACCATTTTTAAATTGTGAATGGGAGTAGATATCGTAAAACTGTCTAACATATTAGTGTAAAATCACTTTTGCTATTATGTTAGGATTAATTATTGACTAAATTGTTTAGAAGTCACTAAACTGATTAATATAACAGATTAATATAAAAAAAACTTCATAGCAATACTCTACCAATTTTCAAAACATGTATGTGACAGGTTAACAATATCTGCTCCCTTTCTGAATTTCAAAAAATTATGTTGATACAAAAAGTGTAATTAGAACCAATGTTCTTAAAACCATTTTAGAAATTGGGATGAACTATACGGCAATCATAGGCGGTTTGCGATAAACTGAGCACTTTTAAAGAACACCTTGGCTAGAGTAATTATTTGAAAAAATTGTTTATATTGAGTTCAGGTATTATTAAGTGTTGAAATTGGTACAATCAACACACTGTGTTGAACAATGGAGGTGCTACGTTTATAGTAAGTAGTAACAGGAGAATATAAATTATCTGAAATTTAAAAAAATGTAACTAGGATTTCAAAAGTGCTACTAATTTTATCCTGAACCACCAGTAAAGAAGAGAAAGTATACCATTTTAAAAAATTCACACAATATAAAACAAAAATATGTATGTAAAGGTGATTGTGTCAAGCACTGTTTAACCTTCATGCCTTGGTTACATTGATAGAGCATTCTGGGTTGAGTACACAGTCCAACATGAGCTCACGCTGTAACTTGCCTGGTCATTTACAGAAAAATGTAATAAGTATGATAGCATTCTTGCTAGCTATGTACTCAACTGACACAATGAGTATGTGGTGGAGAATCTTGTAAAGACATGATAAGGAAGGTGGTTGAGGGGCTTGGTATAAACTAATCAAGTTAATTCACCCTAGAACTATTTCCAATGGTAAACTTTCTTTACCTCGTACTTACCCAACCATTTACATGGATATTGTGAAACTACACAGCCATTTTATACTGTTTGAATAACCCATTGCCATAAGTTTTTTATTTTTGTAATAAACACTGCCACAAATAGTTTGTAAGAAGCTGAAATATAAAAAAGTATTTTAGCTGAAACATAATTGATACACATGAAACAAGATCGCTTAAAGAAATTCACGGATATGTTTGTTTTGTGATAATCGGAAATTAAGTGATGTCTGTAAACTCGAAGATATAATAAAACATGATAAATTCAAAGTTTTTGGTAAGGTTCAGGAGAAAAAGGAGGAGGGGGGAAGTGAGCACATACACATTTTATAATAGTTTGATAGTTTAAAATAAGAATGCAAGTGCACAAATAATGAAATTGATTTAACAGCTAGGTAAAGTAAAATTGCAAACAAAATTTATTTCAGCTTAAATTTAAATTGCTTGTGTACTACTACCTTTGGGCATAGGGACAGAGTGTATTGTAAACATTGCCTTCCACACTTTGGTTCTAAACCGTAACATATCATATTCGACTGCCACTTCACTGTATTATAACGGTGTCCTTTGGAACTATGAAATAACGAGTAATTTAATGTTTTTGAGCCAAATAACATTCCTTGTAGCCTGGTAGCATACAGGCGCGAGGCACACTTGTCATCTTGAATTATTCGCTAAATAAGACAAAGATAATGATTCCAACAGTGTCAAAATCACCCCAAAATAATGAATTTATTCTTGTAAATGCAACAAGTTATTTGCAAACCTCTATAAATTGTAGTAACCAATAAAACCCGAAACGCCTATCAATAACAATGCAGACGATGGGTCAACCTACTACTAGCGCTCGTAGTTCGCAAGCTGCCGCGAGCTTCACTAAGCGCACGCGGCCAAGCATTGCGAAAGATAGGCAGTTGCCAGACCTAACTATATGACCACAGTAATGACAGATTTTATTTCTTTTTCACTCCGGAAACCCTTCACACGTATTTACAAATGTTTTAGAGTATGGGAATAAATATAACATTAATAAAAAAGAAAAGATTAAATTCCTTTACATACTCTACTAATTTGTTACTATACAATTAAATATATTATATATATTTAACTAAGTTTAGTTTATTTCATCCATTTGACTGTACAAAATACTACAGTATAGGACATGTCAGACATCTATACACACACACAACACATACATACAAATAAATGTAAAACACACATACATTCAAACACACATACATATATACACTGTATACACACATACCTACAAACAAAAAATTTTTTAATTTACAAGTCATATTTGAATTTGTGACGAAAATTAATGTTATACACGACCTAATCAAGCTATTGAACCTACGTGTTGATGCACAATAATACAAATACTATATACATTAGAAATTACATACAAGTTACAAACTAATATTAACATGTTTTTTTTTTTTGTTTCAGCCACAATGCATTTTGCAAGAGCAGTATAAAATTGTAATTTTATAGCCCCATAAGATTTTTTTACTGTAGCCTAAATATCAAGAGTAGCTACTCATCGTCTAGGGACTAAACTATTGGTTTTACAGATAGGCTAAAGTTTCTTAGTAAAAAATGTTTCTACAGTGATGAAAATTAGTCGCACATAAAAAAATTGTAGTTTACTTACTTTGAAATTTGCCGTTTTTCGTCCAAATTGTAAGTCCGACTCCCGTGTTTTATGTCTTCGCCATGATGCATGTTCATGTGGAACAGGCGTTCCTAGCGTTAATAACTGAAACTAGTGCTAATGTGTTGTGCAACTGTTCTTTAGGCAGCAAATTCAGTTGTAGAAAAACAGTCACACTTATAAAATATGTTTTCGCGGCAGTAGCTGTGCATATTAAGGGAAAATTTTACGGTTTGTGGAACAAATGACTGTTACAAGTAAGAATGCTTCGCGGCGTAATAGTAGTGTGTATTTTATGGACGTTTTACAATATGCAGCTCTCGTGGATAGTGTGTATTAGTTAAATTTTGCTGATGGAGACACAGCAACAAATACGTATTGCATACAACGTGTGTGGAGATTTATTGACCAAGGTACCGTGACGGAAGAGGAACCAATGCATTATTTACTGTTTGTGGCGAAAAATTTGTATCCGCGATTGAGTAGAGTAAGAACTAATGTTTACTACAAAATTGTATGTTGTTCAGTGTACGTTATATAATCTGTCCGGCTTCTATTGCAATTGAACACGTTAAATAAGTTTTATAATGGGCATTACAGACAGATGTGTAACATCGGTTCAACATGCATACAACGTGAATTTAATGCATTCGTACTAGTGCATTAGTGCGATATGCTAAAAATACGAATTTACTTCAATAACTATTTTTAGTGCCTTAAATTGGTGGTAGAATGAGTTTAAATTGTGTTTGTTACTTTGCATAAATTATTTTTATTCTCATTCGTAATATTTTGTGTACATTTTAACGATTTCCAAGATATGTACATCACTTCGCCACTATATAATGTAATGCACGTATATTTATTACAGGCAGCTATTTATATCAGTTATATTTAACTGAAAATAATTGTAAATAGTACATTTCGGCTGTTTATTACAGTTATTGTACGTGTATTTATCCCACAATTTCCGTGTTCTTCATAGTCCTCCCCATTATCGAGTTTTTATAAAGTAGGCTTTTTCGGTAGTCGTGCATGTTTTTTCTTGTTATATTTACGTAAAATCAATCGTATTTAGGGTATTTAATGTAATAAATGTCATGCTTTTTACGTATTTTTACCCCACAAATTCCCTGATATTCATAGCCCTCCCCACTATAGCATATTTAGAAAGTCGGGTATTTCCAGTAGTCATGCATGTTTTTACGTGTCATATTTACGTAAAATCAATCGTAATTAGGGTATTTAATGTAATAAATATCATGCTTTATACGTATTTTTACTCCACAATTTCCCTGATATTCATAGCCCTCCCTACTATCGCGTCTTTAGAAAGTAGGTTTTTCCAGTAGTCATGCATGTTTTTCTTGTTATATTCACGTAAAATTAATCGTAATAAAGGTATTTAATGTAATGAATATCATGCTTTTTACATATTTTACCACACAATTTCCCTGATCTTCATAGCCCTCCCCACTATTGAATTGGAAGAAAGTAAGCATAATTATTAATCGTGACTACTAATTACTGGTATTATTCAACATAATTAATCGTAATTAGTGCATTTCTGCAGTTTTTTTTGTTAATTTTCGCATGAGTAGTTACTCTTGATATTTACCTTTTTTTACAGCAGTGGGTTTATTCACTAACTTTCTGGGGGCCGATTAAATATCACCACTTGCGTTTTGCACCGATGCAGCGCAACGCAAGGAAATCTGCTCTGCACCTGCACCTCGAGTCGTAGTTGGAATTAAATATACACGAAAACGCAAGACGCAAGGGGCGGAGCCTATTTTGGCTCGGCGCAACTAGCTCCCCTCTCCTACTTACACAAGCCAATCAGAAAATTTGTAACATCATCCTCACTGCCACTTGAACGGCAAAAGCTGTCTGCACACCCGCGTGCTTACATGCAGT
>PNEQ01025477.1:33901-51546 GCA_003012365.1 Medauroidea extradentata
CTTCTCGTGATTAAACAATGATGTAAGAAGTATAGGTTCATATCAAATTATGAAGGAACGTTGTTACAAAGTTTTCATTACAAGCGTATATGTCGTAGTTGTGTTTTGAAGTGTGAAAGTAAATTTCCATAATGTCGTGGTTCTTTCAGTGTAGTGCATGGCCGTGGTGTAGTGGATGCGTGTGTTCATTTTTGTGTTCTTGAATAATCAAGTGCTTTATTTATGGAGAGCAGCATTTTTGTAACACAATTAGAACACAGAGTGGTTTTCGTCTGTAATCAGCTTTTACATACTTTATATAGTATTGCTAACGGAAAATAAAGTGCGTAAAGTGATAGACGTGTGACGCGATGAGAGCAAAAATTATGTGTAAATTTTATATTTGTACTGATATTAATTTGAGTGGCCTAGTTTTGAAATTCACGTAAGTTATTTTAACCCGTGTGGCATGGTATTTGTGAGTGTAGGCCTACTACCTAATGGGCTATACATGTGGCATTCGTCTTTCAGTGAGTCGTAAATCGTGATACGTTGATTATTTCTAAATAATTCATTGCTAATGTGTAGTGAATGCGAGTGGCGTTCGTACAACTATACTGCAATAAATTTAATTACGTCTAGATTGTTGAAAGTTCAATGTTCACCGAGATAGGGTGCGATATGTGTAGACAGCAAGTCTCATGAAAGACTTAAAACTAAAATGGTAGCCCTCCCGTTTTATGAAATAAAGAGAATCCCAACAGAATCACTCTTAAATATAAAGCACGTATGTGGAAACAAGTCGGCAAGAAAGATGTGATGTTGAAACACCCTAGCCAAGAAAGTAATGTCACTGTTCTAAGCAATTAGCCAAGCAGGTACTTGCAAAACATGTTCGCTATTTATTTGCATTATCATTTGCATAAAAGTTTTAAGCAATGTTTTTAAGGTTACAAATAACCTCGTCACAAACCAACTCGTATTTTCTTGTCGCGTGCCACGTAAAAATACCCTCAAAATACATTCCGGGGAAAGGATAATTCGTTGCCCATTTTTAATTGCTTCCTTAGTAAAAAAACATTTCAGTTTCGTACTTCTACTGTACTTCGTAACTATTAAAAGCTGAAATGTGTACACGAAGGCTGCCTTCCGTTATTCACTGATTTCACTGGCCAGTGTTTTCAGTAATGTCAGCTATAGTTCCGAAATTGCTGACGGCACTGATAGTCACTGATGGTTGGTTGATGACGATACCCTGTGCGAGGCTACATCCGTTTACTGAGATTACCGATTTTACTGGCGCTTCAGAGCATCAGTGTTGTCAGTAAACCAATATTTTTTGGCGGAAATTCAAAAGTTGAAGTTATTTAATTATAGGACGAGTCTTTTTTAATATATAAGGGCCAAAGAGGGTATCTATTAATTTATATACGTTTATTTAACGTCTGTTTATAGTTACAGAAGCATTCGTCGTACAGTTTGTAAAGACTAAATAATGTTTAGAGGTTGAATCGTACCTTGCTTATGCTTAAAAATAATGGATACAGCTTCCCAAACCTTAAATACAATGTTTAAGCTGCGTCGTGAAAAAACGAAGAAAACAATATCAGTCGTAAGTCGTGCTAGATGTATCAATATGCTAAAAATATACCAATTTTATTTTTAAAGTAAATATAATTTACACAACGAACAAAATAAACATGATTGTTTATCGCAAGAATGAATTCACAGATATGCCAGAGATGTAGTTGCTAGGAAACGTACATTGCAGTAATGTTTACTGATTTAATGTTCCGATATTATCTATTTACTGACGGTGAAAATATTTTGCTGATTGCTGATGCTGTTCCCTTATTGTTCACGGATACTGGCGGACTGTCAGTGATATCAGTGAAATCAGTGAATAACGGAAGGCGGCAGAAAACGTAAATAATTAATGTTCATAGAACACTGGATACAGATAAAGATATCCAACTTTTATGTTAATTCACTTTAATACACACGAAAATTGTCCAATGCGCATGTGCGAAGGGCGCAGATCTACTTGCGTCGAGCCATTTGCTAGTTGCAGATTTTCAGGCACTTTGCGCCATCATGTGACCACTTGCACCTGCGTATTTGTATATTTAATACCAAAGCAATGCAGCGCAAGTGCAAATTTTTTTCGCTGCACCTCTCAAAAGCGATATTTAATCGCCCCCCTGTAGTTTAGGTCAGATGCTTTCAGAGATCTAAACTGTTAAGGGGAATCACCAGTAAAGTATTTTCTATAAAATAATTGTTTGCGCCTACATGTGTAACATCGTAAGTAATTTATATAAGAATACAAGATTTTTTTAATGGATGGTAGAAAATACAATCTACGCCCACCATAACTTACTTTTTTTCCATCGATTATATTTCCAGAGAGATAAATGTGTGAAATTGGCTAAAAATACCATTTTACAGCTTTGGTGCCTAGGTGCCTTGAGGTAAAATAGAAAACTACATCCTGGCAAGCATAGCTCAATCCTTTGGATTTGGTACATGTAATAGTACCCCTGTGTTACATATCTAAGTTGTGTGCAATTGGGGAATGTGCTAATGTCTGTTGTATGGCTTAGAAGGGCCGGGCAGTGCTGCCTCGTCGAGACAATCACGAGCAAGGGGTGGCGACACTGAGTGCAGGGGGTGCAGACACACTAGCCGGCTGCAGGAGGGCAAAAGAAGGGAAAGATAGCTTGGCATGGAAGGAACCTGATAACAGCCAGGTGTGCATTTGTTGGTGTGTGTGTGTGTGTGTGTGTGTACAGATCATCTTACACTTAGATTGCAGTATGTAGATATGGGCATTCATTCTCTCTTTTTTTGCAGCAACATCCATAAGCCATTTGTGGCGGCCATGTGATTTGTTGTATTCAATGTACTGGTTTCGGAACAAAAATCTCGTTACTGTGTATGTGTGTTTTTTGCTATTCTCCGTTCATTCTAACCTAAGTTCTGAAGTAAAGAAATAATGTCATATCATTGACACCTCGCTAGCTTCTAATTAGTTCCACTTGTCAAATGCATCGACATACTATTTCCAAACGACAAAATTGTGTACAGTCAGCATAACAGAAAACAACTACACACTAATACAACCAATACTGCCTCAAAATTTCGTAATTGTTATATGGACATACGAAGGTGAATAATATGTAAATACATAAATAACACATTGATTTCATGTACAAAGCAATATGTTTCAAAATTCAATTGCAATTATCAAACCATGACTAACGATTGTATCCAATTATTCGAGTACTGACATAACAAAACTTGGTACCCAATGCAGGAAAAAATCGTCAACAAAACATGTGATATAAAACTTACTGCACACCCTCTTGGATTATTTCGAACTTCGCTTTGGAAAATTTGCATTTGGTCAATCACTGAACAAACTGTCGGCAATTCACATCACATGTTCGTGTTGTACTATAAAAAAATATGTGAAATTTATATTCGCGCTGTATAAACATCACCACAGTTTGTTTAATAATGCGGGAATATATATCCACATTTCTAAATCATGGAACACGTGTTCACTGTTCACTTCCAACGTTACATAACCTAATCTGTAAGATTGTGCCAAGGCACAATTGCGCAGACGTGTCTGTGATTATGCTGCCTGACTGAGATGTCTGACCAATTTTCAGCGGCAGCTAGGCACAATTGATGTGACTAACAGATAACACGAACGCTACAGGATAGAGTGTAGCACAATAGACAGTATTTTTTTTTATTTTTCTAACATAATTATTTTGGTCTAATAAATGTGTTTTGTTCAATATAACACGGTTGCATTGAAGGGATTAGGATCAAGAATGTTAGTACTATTTTTAAATTGTTTTTCTAGAGGTTGGCAATTTTTTTCCAACTTTATAACAACGAAATTTTCATTGTAAATGTGGTTGAACGAAAATTTTTAATTCAAAAAACACTCGAGACAAAACTTCGTATTGGAAAATATGTTAACTAAATACTACTACACAAAATTACTGTTATTGTGTTTACAAACCCCAACACATTTGCACGATTTTGCGTTATTTTCGAGCATCTCATTTCTGATTGGTGCAAAGAACACGTAATGTCACATACAAACCATGCTGTCAGGCCTCCAAAAGTTAAAGTTGCTCAGCTCTGGTCAGACAGCTCTTCATCAGCTGTCTGCACAATCTGCATGTGATGTCACAGGTCACATGGACCAATCAAATATTCTATCGCCATTCGTATCATCGGCTCGAACAGATCAGATGGACGCATCTACGCAATTGTGCCTGGGCCTTGTTGGCCCACGTAAACATTTCGACGTGAGGATGGAACAAAGGAATTATGTTACATTGAGAAAAAATTCAGAATTGTTTGTGATATTACCGACATATATTACAGTGGTAATTACTAATGAACTGAAACAATTATACTTTCACAAACAAAAATTAGAGAGTATCTTACAATCCTAAATATCGATAAGTGTACCAAGAAACTCGTACGTTTAATAGTGCATCAGTCGTTAAATAACTCGTGAATCAACTGTATGGATTGACGGGGGTGGGGGTGGAGACTAAGTGTTAGATTCCACCGGATAGCACCGGCAAAATAATGCCTGGTAGCGCCAACCCGTTATTTAGAGAATGGGCACTCAGAATGAGAGACAGAGACTCTGTTTTACAGGGACATGCGGCCGACGGCCGTGGCGTAGAAAAAACACTCCCCGCTCGTCTTAGTGAATACTTACACAAGGGAATCTTTTGGCATTCCCCACACACATAGCACAAACAAAGCACCAATAGACAACCCAACGTAACACTCTGGGTAGTGTGTTTTGAAGGATTTTGCATGGGCGGGCAGTAGTTGCCGTGTCGCGACTCTTTGACTGATTTTTGGTCCCGGTGAGCACGTCGGCTGTTCCTCATTGGCGTCGATGGGCTCACCGTGTCGGCTACCTCCTGTTGCCACAGTCGGCGACGTCCGTTTTACGAAGAGGCATCTTATGCACCTGGTGGGGGTACCGTCACCTGCACATGGAGTGTCAGGTGGTGCTGTTCCCTGCGGGTCTACTTTGGGTCGCATAGTTGTGTCAGATGCTCCGACGTCGCCGTCGTGTGCAGCGCGCAGGTCGTCTCTATGTATCTTGGTCACCCGACCATTGTGGCATCTCACGAGGTAGGTAGTTCTGCCGCAGGCTCGCACGACCTGGTGGGGTCCACTCCACTTTGCTGCGAAGCCTGCACAGTAATTTCGCTTGCCTGCCGAGAGAAGGTGCGCCTTGATGTAAATACACTGCCCTGGCTGGAGATGTTCAGGCGGCTTTCCTGTGGTTTTGAGCCACTGTTGCGCGTAGCACTGCTGGTTGGCCCTTATTGCCGCGTGTCGATCTTGCCGTTTCTCTGTACTGACTTCAGGACTTACAGGCTCTTCCTCGTCGACGGCCACACAATGGTACTCCCCTGGTAGTCTTAGGTTGCATCCAAGTAGGGCCGCTGCTGGTGACTGTCCGGTCGCTGCAATCACCCGACATCTGAGCATAAATAATGCTGCGTGCAGGTGTTCGGCCCAAGTCTCGTGTCTCTTACCCATACGGAGGCAGAACTGCATCTTCAGGTCTTGGTTCCAGCGCTCTGTGGGGTTGGCACGTGGGTGGTATACGGGCTTGGTGTAGTGGTAGACGCCCCACTTACCACATGCGTCCCTCCATTTCTTCCCAGTGAACTGAGAACAATTGTCAGTGAGCAGCATCCGGGGGTATCCCCACATTGTGTAAAATTCTGTGTGCAAAAAGCGCACAAGGTTTTTGACGCATGTGCTAGGGACAGCGTATGCTTCCGTCCATCTTGAAAACATGTCCGTCACGACCAGGATGAAGCACTTGCCATTCGTGGAGCGTGGGTATGTTCCCATGATGTCCCGGGCAACAGTTTAAAAGGTGCGCTCCGACAGGCGTGGCTGCTGTTGTTTCTCACCATCGGCCCTCCGCGATTTGTACCTGTTGCATGTTTTGCAATCACTTAAGTAATTCTGAACTGCTCGGGTCAATCCTGGCCAGTGAAACCGGCGGTTGATGTTTCAAACTGTCTGGCACGCCTCTGGATAGCCGTTATAATGCCCATCGTGGGCGTTGCGGAACATGCGCTTTCATTCACATTGCGGCACTAGCAGTCTCCAGGGTCCGTCCCGCCAGGGGGCATGTCTCAACATGGCTGTCTATCACTCTCCATTGGTTCACCATCCCCTGCTCGCACTCCTGGCATTCACTCTGGCATAAGGAGCATTCGCGCTGCGCGGACACAACTTGCTCGTAAACAGTGTTGATGTTCGTCTCTGGCGTAGCCATGACCAGCTGATATAGATGTGCGTCAGCTGGGCGGGGCCCAGGGGGCATGAGGTCTTCCCAGTATGTGTCGTCTCCTACAATGACGTCTACCCACTGCGCGCACGACGGCGCATGGGCCAGTTGATCGTCATCCCCGGCGACATGTTCCACCTCGAAATCATATCCTTGTAGCACCATAGAACATATGGCAAGTTTGCTACTCACTTCGCGCATGGACTGTAACCATACCAGGCACATGTTGTCGATGCACAGAACGAAGCGCTGGTACTCCAGGTTAGTACAGTACCGTTTCATGGCCTACACGATTCCCAGGCACTATTGCTCATTGACATGGTATCGCCTTTCCGTGAGACCGAACTTGGCGCTAGAGAAGTCAATCACGTGCCTTTCCCCCTTGTCGCCGTACTGGTACAGCACCGCACCGACCCCCTCCTGGCTTGCATCCGTTTGGAAATACAGTGGGTGCTGACCGTCGTAGTGGGCTAGGGTCTCGCATTGTGTGAATGGTTCCTTGGTCTACAGGAATGCTTCCGTGGTCCAGCTGTACTTTTTCTGTGGCGACAAGAGCGCCGTCAATGGTGCGGTTATGGTTGCAAAATATTTAATATGCTCGCATTGCCAATTAATAAGCACAAAGAACTTGTGCAGTTGTTTGCGCATGGCTGGTGGCTGGTGTTCCTCCACGAGATGCAGGTGTTCGGCATTGTGTTCGATTCCCCCATTGGCTCACCATGTGGCCCAGAAACTCTATGTTTGCTTTCCCTATGTGGCATTTGGGTACCGCACAGGTCAGCCCATTGATGGCCAGCCATTCCAGGACGAGCGACAGGGGAATCGGGTGTTCTTTTCATGTATTGGACCATTTTAGTACGTCGTCGAGGTAGGCCAACATGAAATCGCCCGCCAGGCCACTTAGCACCTGCACCATCATCGTTTGGAACATCGCGCGTGCCCCTTTCTGGCCGAATGGTATAGCACAAAAATGGTAATGGCTGCCGTCAGTGGCCGTGAATGAGGTTTTCACCCGGTAGTCCTGCCTCACCAGAACTTGCCGTAGCCACTTCGCAAGTCTACGGAGGTAAACACTGTAGCGCGACCGATTGTTGTCAGTGCATTTTTCACGCTGATGTATTGTAGGGCCAAATTTTCTGTGGCAAGGTTCACGCGGCACAGATCCACGCAGAAACACAACGTACCGTCCTTCTTGGGGGGCTAGTGAGATCTGGGTATTGTAACGGCTATTGGCCGGCTCAATCACTCTGTCAGCTAACATTGCCTTTATCTGTTCTTTAATAATTTTAGCCTGGTGTGGTAGATAACTTCTAGGTGGCGTGTAAATAGGTTTTCGATTGGTCACATCAACCAGGTGTTCTGTCACTGCAGTGCGCTTTAAAATATCGTTGGCCGCGAACACTTCCCTCCTCTCATCTAACAGGTGCTGAAAAACCTCTCTGTAGGCTGGGGGTACTTCGTTCGAGATATCTTTTAGCATAACTGCAGGAGCACAGACACTGGTTTTGGCTTCTGTATTACAGTGGCGATGCGTGACCTAATTTGAATGGCAAGCTACTAACCATATTTGCAACTACCAGGATTTTAGCATCGTTTAAATGACATGTGTATAATTGGTTGGGGGGGGGGGTTGGTTACACGCTTAAATCTTGAAATATTTTAACGGAAAAATAAATAATAAAACCGACTATTAAGCATATTCCGTGGTAGCAAGCGTGGCAGCCAGTTTAGCAACTGACATAACGGAAATCGCAACGGCTTGTATGGTGGCTGTTAAAGTATCAGTCATCGCGTCAAAGATTCTTTATCAGGATGCGTGAAGGCAATATGCCGGGATATCATATGCCTTAAGATAAAACCAAGGAGCTAGCCAGGGGGTGGGTCAGATTGTCATGTTACTATCTACAGAATGCCGCTTTGGCAGTGGCATAATGTAGGGGGAGGCAAAGGCCCCCCTCCTGGATTTTGAAGGATATGTGTTTGTGTGTGTATATAAATACATTTTTTTTACATAATAACGTAAGCACCTAAAACCGAAGTTTTATTATTAAAGTTTCTAATTTATACATGCTTAATTAATTTAAAAAATGCAACAAGGTCACTGTCGCCAAAAAAAAAATATCTCCCCCCCCCCCAAATAAAAGCTGAAACGACAAACCCTGCGCGTTGGGGAATCATGGCTGGTGATGTGGCCGATATTCGAGGCCCCTGCCATCAACACTGTTAAACGATTTTTGTATTTTTTCATAGAAAAACTTTGGAATCCTAATTGCTAATAAAGCCTCAGTAATACTAACTTTGCAATATTGCATAATTTTCAAAGTTAGTTGTAGTATTGTTAAGGCTTCTACAACTGAGTTTCCAAAATGTTTCATTGTAAAAGTGCCCTACAAAAATATTACAGTCAACAATCAATCTGACAAGGATAGTTCAGATATGTTTATGAGAACTGATCACAAAGTTAATTCTGCAACATTTACAAAAAATCCGAATAAAGAGATATTTTGAATAAGATTACAAACTTGCTGAATTACGCAAATTTCAAATGTCGGCCTACCTTCTCTGATGAGGTCACAGCTTTGCCGAAAAGTAAAAACACTTCTGGGAAAAGGTTTAGCAAATAATCCACACACACAACACGTGCATCCACGTTTTCGTTTCATCCATTTTATGTATCCTGGATTTTAGTCTTGCGAAGACCATTTGAAATCCCAAGTTTACATAGCGCAACAATCAAATTAAATAAAAAAACTATTATATTCACTCCTCAGTATTACCGTGCAACGCAGGAACTAGCCAACACATTGGATACGTGTAAATTGTAAAACCAACTGCCGATGACCAGTTATGCCAACTGAAGTCTATAGAAAACCACTAACGGCACTTGAATAATCACCGGAGACCTATCTTATCAATAGAAAAGAAAATTTCCAATTTACTAGTGCCAGTTTAAACAGTCTTCACCTGCCTGTTTATCAACGCATAAGTTACAAAACTTGACCGGTAATGCATTATCTGAAATCAGAGTAACTGGTAACAAAACGACTAAAGTGGCAATTTTGCTAGGTTCTACTATATTCGTATCACATCGGAGAGAAAGCACTGCAATCGTAGCTTCTAACATAGCGTCACTTAGCCAATCCCCTCTTGTGTTCCCTCCACCCAGCCATCCCTCCAAGCCCCTTCATTCACCCGAATGCTATCACAGCAACTCTACCCACTAGAAGCGTTATTGGAAGCGCTTTTAAACAGCTTGCTTTGGTTGTTTACGAGTTCTTATCCTCTAACTGGAAGTATTGTAATCCGAGCGGAATTTGTAAAAGATAGACCTATCTGCACGAGTCATAGTTAGCTCCTAGTAGAGACAAGATTACAAGTAAATATTTATTACAATCAGAGAATTGTCAGGAAGCTGCTTGGGCAAGCACTGCTTGCCTTGCTTACCCTGACGAGACACCACTGCTGTATTATATGGTGTTCTACACTCAACAGTGCCGAAGTGGATGCATCGTGCTGTGGGCTCTACCACCTTGTTCTGCTCCGTGAGCCAAGACAGGCCCAAAATGATGTCCTCCCTTAACTCTGGTGTAACTAAAGCTGTCGTGATGGTTTCAATGTCTCTTATATGAACAATAATGGTGGCTTGGCCTACGGTGTGGCATTCTGCGCCTTCCGCAGCTAAGAGGACGGGCTGGTCTATTGCTGTGATTGATTTTGAAATTTCAAATTCTGGCCGAATGTAATTGTGTGAAGCTGCTGTGTCCACCAACGCATAGCAGCAGAAGTTGTTTATGGTTACAATAATTTTAATTGAAGGATGATGATTGCTATGAATCTGCTGGAAGAGAGCATGTTGAGGTGTTTGGATGTTTATGTTTGCAATGGGGTGTACGGTGACGTCAGGTCCCGCGAACCCTACTGTCCATTTCCCGACTGGTTTCTGCCACTGTTGCCAACCTACCTGGGTCTGTCGGGCACATTTGGGCAGTCTTTGTGACAGTGTGACTGACTGCCGGGGCAAAACTAACACGGGAACGGTGGTGGCTTGCTGTAAGCCAGCGGTTGGCGTGTTTTGTTGTCGGCATGCACATTGCCCTTTGAATATTCACTCTCTTAACATTCACTCCTTCGGCGCTGATGTTTGCTGCCTGTTGCCTGCAGCCTCGGTGGTGTGGACTGCGCCGATGTCGTGGGCCGGTGTGCACCACCACTCCCGTGCAGGGGTGTGTGCAGTTGCAACATGCCCCTGTCTAACAGCGCGGCGCCCTGTATAAACTCCGCAGGCTCGTAGATCAGCAGTGGCACTAGCGATGCACGGAATTCTGGACGCACAGTTTCGGCAATTGTGGTAAGCACTTGACATGCACTTCGGTGAGGTTGGTACTTCTTTAGCATGTGGTACTTATGTGACACAAATGTAGCAAGTTGCTCGTTACCCTGCACTTCCAGTGCCAGCCGGCGTATCGCCTGAAGCGAAGTGAATGTTTCACCGTAATGCGACACAAACAGTCCGCGAAACTCTCTCCACGGCATCCCATACCATGTCATGCCCGACCACCACTTACTGGCTGGACCCATCAGCTGCCTCCCGATGCACTGAGGCCACTCCTCATCTTACACACCATACCGGTGCAGTCAGCTCTCGAAGTGGCCCAGGAATGCTTCCGGGTCTTCGCTCGTCCTTCTGGCAAATGTTGGTAACGTTTGGAACTGGCGTGGTGTTGACATGACCGGTCTGTTCTCTGAGACCGTCTCCGTCACACATGACATCACTGGTGCACTCCAGGCGCTCGTGAACGAGGGCGACATGAACACTGTCTGGATCACAGTGACTATGGTTTGCAGTATGGTGTCGTGTACTGGGTGCATGACTCTCAAGGAAGGCTTATGAAAGTCCAGTGGTTCCTGAGTTGGTTGACAGGTGGCAAAAATGCACCCGAACCACAAGAAGCCGGTCCCGACTAACGTCTTACGTTCCTCAGCGACGAGGCACTCCGCATGTGCGCCTGCCTATAGTACTTGCACTGTAACATTTCGACTGTTTCAAAACAAAGAACTGATACTTGAAGCCATTTTTAAGGAAATTTTTCTCAGTAAACTACATGAAATCATTAAATATTAATTTTAAAAAATGTTGACACATTAAAACCTGTTTTTAAGATAATTGTCAGGCGTGTTTGTGATACATTCTCTAATTTACGATTTTAAAATAATAATATAAAAATTGGTAGAAATGTCAGATGTTGTCCTTAAATTTATTTACCTAAATTCTGTTTCTTCGCCTATCCTATTCAGTTAAACTGCAGCAGGTGTAGTTAAGATGCATTGTTGTAATTTTTTTATAATGTCGAAAATGGTACTTTTAGAACAGCCAGTACATACTTTTGGAGCTTCCCTAATTTGTCAAACTTAACACAATATTTAAGCCCCTACCTACCAATTTTGCTTCTTATTGAATGTTGTATATTTTTCATGCAAAATTGTTAAATACTATCACACAGAACTAAATAAATAATACGACAAGTGCATTTATAAAGATAATTTAGTCCCGAAATCATTTACTGGGCACAAAATATAGCTTGACACAAGAGGCATAACTAACTTTTGCAGGTGTAATGCTGGTATTCAGGTATGGGATGATGAAAACTGTTGACTATAGAGAGCCTGTATCTTATTTATTAAACTTTCAGTACTGAACATTACAGTCAGTATATGTGTTAAGAACCCTATATAGCTGGTGCATGATAATGTTTGCAGCATGTTTGAAGAAATAAATATTTCTACTAGTACGTTATATATTTATCTACGAAAAAAATTCAAAAGTGGATGTTTGGCAGTAGGTATAGGGCAGGTGTGGCTGGTGTTCCTGGAGTCAGCAGTTTGACGGGTTTGAGTGAGAGGCCTTGAGGTGGTTAGGAATTGGTTTAGACCCTATCTGGAGGTAGGGTCTACTTGGAGGAGTCCATAGGTGGGACAGTTAGTTGTTCCTCGGCTTCTGTGACGTAGTCTGTTTGTTGAGGATGACTGTTGTCCTGCAAGTACTGATTCTGTAAGTACTTGTACATCTCTGTCTACATGTTTTTAAACAATATTTTCCCTTGAGATAACACTTTTCAAACATTGTTTTCTTTTAAAAGTTTTTGAGCATACTTCAGCTGGCTTGGTTTGCATTTTTTGCACATGACCTAATAACACGCTGAAACAAGGACAGTGTCTGTTAACGTGTATTGGAAAGAGAGTGAATTAGTGTCCGAGGGACGAACTAGGGTGTGGTGGGAAATTTTAAAGTTATTGTATTTTAAAGCCTGGTGGTTGTCTGGATTTTGTGATATACTGATGGGCTAAACCCAGTGCCTCATTTCTTCACTATGGTGTTGAATAGATAGTTTGTGAGAGGCTGTACATGCAGCAGCTGGTTTATATTACAGGTTTACGCTGGAACTGTCTATTGCTTGTTTGGTATCGGCCCTGTTGCCTCTGTCTTAATGTGTTTGAAGTGAGGCCAATGTATTCATCTTCGCACCGTGTGCACTGTAGTTGGTGAATACGGTTTTTTGACCAAATGCAAGTCAATTACGTCTGGGGACAAAAACATATCTACCAAACTACAGTGCGCGATGGGATGCTGAATATATTGGAATCCCCACAAATACACTAAGAAGGAGGATGAATGGCCACAGGGCCAGTAAGAACATGCAATAGCCAGTTCCAGACTAAACCTGCAAGATAAACCAGTTGCTGTACACGCAGTCGCCCACAAACTCTCTTTTGATGCGTGTTACAAACACCGGAATGTTGAGAACCTTTCTAACTTCAGATAATCGTGTAGGTGCTGGGAACTAGCTAATCAGTATATCACAAAATCCATACAGCCATCAGTACTTAACATACAATAACTTTAAAATTTCCCATCACACCCTAGTTCGTCCCTCGGGTGCTAGGTGTGCTAGTTACCAACCATCGCTTACCATCTACCATGCTGCAGTGTGCAATCACTCGCAGCCCGATGAAGCTGGCCTAGCCAGCAAAACGTCACAATTGCGCTAAAAATGTATTTTTCATTTGTTTTTTGTGTTCTCCTACCTGTAAGTACTGATTCAATAAGTATTTTTATAAACGTTATTACAATAATCTTTTTGCAATAAATTACTGTGTTATCTTAACATTACTGCGTGGATGTAAACATAAGCATATGATATTTCAATAAGCAATAGTTTCACATGTTACTGTTCAATGTTTTATCAAACTAACTAATGTATGCCAGCCAAGGTACTGCAATTGAATACTATATTTTATGTAGCATGTCTCAGATGTCAAGAACTACCACTTTAATGAATGTGTGATTTACATGAAATATTGTTATTTGTATGTGGCTTCTTTTTAGAGGCCAACGTTTAGATGTAACATGAGAATTAAGAGTTTAAAGTACAATACCTAGTTTATTGGAGCAAGTGAAGGGAAATGTACTACTGTATGAAATATTGTATAGTAATAATTCTTAAAATAACTGTAACAACTCTCTGTCTCTCTCTTTTTATATATATATATTTTTTTTTTAAGAATTGTTAATATTTGTTTTCTAAATATTTTTCGTTTGTGAAATAAATGTTTTGGTTAGTTTCAAAATATTTTATATAGAATATTTCTACCAAGTTATGGAAACTTATGTTCTTCGTTTGCTTTTGCAATGAATGTATTTTTCTAGGAGAGATTTGTAATTATGTGAAATAAAGGGATTTCATTTTCATCAGTAGTATTATATATTTTTTTACCTGTATCATGAAACATGTGCTGTATGTTCATGTAAATACCCAGAATTATTTGATTTCCCTTGATTTGTATAACAGTATCTACAATATGAACTTCAGCAGCAATTTACTTATGGCTATGGGTTCCTATTTAAGCTGATTTAAAGAGTTTAATTTATTAAATCCTGCAAGGGAGCTGCTACAAATCTGTTGAATATAAATGTTGAAAATTGTTTCTACTATGTTGGCAAGTTATTTCAGTGCATAAGTTTCAATAGATTTGGCTAAACATTATTTTCTTAATCTCAATAGTTAGCCAGAATCATTCAAACTTATGTAAAAAAAAAAAAAAAGATATATCGCAGTACAAAAAAATTCCAACATTCTATGTAACAGTTTTGTGATATGTACTCTGTATGAGGATTTAAAAATTAAAACCCAACAAATAGCATATAAATAGACCCATGGCATTAAAATGTGCATTTTTGAACAAAGCTTTGTTTTTTCACAGAAAATTAATAAATTTAAAATTCCCGCTGTTAGTTTATGGAGACGCCATGTGGAGCGCTAGCATCGCGTTGTATTTTTCGTTAGTTCCACAAGTGACCACTAGGAGGGCTAGCATTGTGTAGTTTTTTTCGTTAGTTCCACGAGTGACCACTGGGAGCACTAGGTGCAACTACTAGCACAATAAAATCATTGAGTTGCTCATCTTTTTGTTAGGTATATAATCTTCGGCTGCCATAAGTTCATGACGAGATATAGGGCCGTATGCACAGTCGTGACTTGAGTTGAAGACTCCACTCGTACTTGCTCAAGTGGATGTTTCAAGTGGCACTAGATTTCGTATGCTTAGTGCATTTAAGTTTGAGCTTGGCTGCTACTTCATGAAGTTTAGTGTGGATCTGGCCTAGATACGAAATGACCCGAGTTCACCCGATCTTACTTATGACGTCACACTCCTAGCCAATAGGAAGCGTTTAAAACAGTGACGTACTTAATTTTCACTTGGCTTTTTTTTTCCTCGCGAAATGAGTTGTTTTCGTAAATATCAAATCTAACACTCCTTCAGTGGATAATTAATGTATTTCGGCCTAAAATACTGCAGAAACCCTAACGAAATCAATCTAAAACGAAAACTGAATTTACTTTAGTGTCGCCGACAACTTTTAGGAGGAAGTAGCGACTGTTTTAAATGATTCCACACAAAAAATATACAGAGAATAAATTAAGATTCTGGTGGTATTATTCTTACATCATAAATTGTAAAACATGTTATTCCCTAATGTTCAACTGTATTAAAAACGACAATATTAACCATATAACACGGTTTAATATTTTTCCGCGGCTATATAATTCCATCTTTCACTGTGTTCTAAAAGCTGTGCTCACAATGTCCGAGTAAGTTACAAAAAAACAAATACTGACAAACCATTAAGCTCACAAGTGCTTTGTGTATTGGGCTTGTGTTTCGTATACAAGAACCATTGATAAACTGATTTTAGTCTCGTGAATAAATATGCAATTATGTGTTAACCTATTTTCCTGAGTGACTAATAATCCAATATTCTGAGAAATAAGGTAGGCCTACCTAGCCATGTCCAACAAGCGTGTATGGCGAGTGCTTTTCATTGTAATAAAGAAATACTGTCAAGATAATGTATGTAGCATATGCAAATATAATGTTCACAATTTAACTTAGATCTTAAAATAATAAACACAATTGGGTTGTTGATCTGCTGCAATATCACTTCTTCCTGTCCCTGTAAGCCTACCTTCTCCAAACCCTTCCTAATTTTCCAACCACTTTCAGTCACCAAATCATCCTGCAAAACATACCACTCCCTTACTGACCTTACAAGCATATATTGCTTGCCACTCTCCAGTCTCCTCTACACCATTTCACTCTTCTCACAATTGTTACCTCTTCCCCTATATATACCTACCCTCCGAGTTGTGTGACAATGTAACCCTCGTCATTCTCCCTCTCCACAGCTTTGAAATTACATCATAATTACAGATGGCCTATAATTACCTTCCTAGTTTCCTATCACCCATATTTGCACCTTTACAATCTACATCTCGAATTCCACATAGGCTAGCTGAATATTCCAACACCCACCGTACCATCAAACAGTAAGCTTTTTTCTTTTCCTCAAAGCTCCCTCCTTTCAGTACCCTTTACAGCATACCACACTCTCTACTTGTTTTTTTTTTTTTTACCTAAGGTCACTTTGCAGCAGAGTACCTACGTAGGTTATACTGTGTTGCTTTATATATATCTCTTGCCCATGCCATTTATAAATTAATAAATGTCTACACACTAAGCCTTTAAAACCTGAAGTTCCCCAGTTTGTTACAAACTGGAACTATCTACTAGCTACTTAACACTTTATTTTAGACAAAATATAATGTATCCTGAAGCCAAAATTCAAATTTCCCATAAATCTAATTTCTGTGATACATTGCTGTCTACCCTATGCACAACTAATATTTTAAATTAAAAAATTCTGACAAGAATATAACAACTCTTAAATCAACACTTGTAATGGGGAAACAGCTTAGTGTCAAATACATCCTACCTCCTCACTTGCCAGACATTTCCTACACTTTCCCAAACCTATTCTCCATGACCAACACCCCCATCAGAAATTTCCACTTTTACCGACCTCCTAAGCACAGACTGCATACTCCGTTCTGTTCCGCTCTCACCCTCTGAATTTACACACCATTAGTCCAACTACCTCTATACTCTGTCTTACTTAGTAATAAACTTAAATATCCCCACCGTTGTACTTCATTGACGACCTTGTGTATCCTGACCATCACTTACTTCCACCCCAATTCCTTCATCCCTACCGATGGGTGCATGTTCCCATCTTCTTCACCTGTCATTCACCCACCTAGCTGCCTACCTTTGTACAAAGTTTTATATATTTTTAAAGTATAACTTCTTATCTAGACTACACCACTACACCAACCTAGTTCAACATATGATAGCAAAGAATACCTATTTTTAAAATAAGATAAACTTAAACATTTCTAGAAAAACACTATTAATCTGCCAAAATATACACCAAAATACATCATTTGAACACCACACAAACATTGTGCAATACCAAGTATTTATCTAAGTTCTAGGCTACTCACCATGCAACCAGCTGAATGCACCAGCAAACAAGTGCAGACACACTTTGTCTTTTAGGAGTAGATACAAGTAATGTGTCTCTGCCAGAAAACAGTATAATTTGAGAAGTGTGCTACTGTAGACTTAACTGACCCAATACAGTATATATTTTTTAATGAAAAAATCTGTTTGAATCAGTATTTCAATGTTTTACGCGTCCCTATTTTAAAAATATGTATATGCTTTATAAGCAATTCTCATATGTACTGTTCTTAGGTTTTATTTCAAACTGAATGGTTTAAAAAAATATATTACACATATATGACTTTAAGGAAAATGTCATGTCTCGTAGCTCACATACAGTTTACATCATAATTGATACCAAAAAGTGGCTTAAAATAAATTGTTTGGGCTAAAATTTGGCCAA
>PNEQ01025478.1:0-51443 GCA_003012365.1 Medauroidea extradentata
TTACCAACAGCCTCATCACTACTAAGAGCAAGGCGCTGTACAAACGGACAAGTATTGCTGTTGTTAACTTACCAACACCCTCATCACTGCTAAGAGCTAGGCGCTCTACAAACGGACAAGTATTGCTGTTGTTAACTTACCAACAGCCTCATCACTGCTAAGAGCTAGGCGCTGTACAAACGGACAAGTATTGCTGTTGATAAGTTACCAACAGCCTCATCACTGCTAAGAGCTAGGCGCTCTACAAACGGACAAGTATTGCTGTTGTTAACTTACCAATAGCCTCATCACTGCTAAGAGCTAGGCGCTGTACAAACGGACAAGTATTGCTGTTGTTAAATTACCAACAGCCTCATCACTACTAAGAGCTAGGCGCTGTACAAACGGACAAGTATTGCTGTTGTTAACTTACCAACAGCCTCATCACTGCTAAGAGCAAGGCGCTGTACAAACGGACAAGTATTGCTGTTGTTAACTTACCAACACCCTCATCACTGCTAAGAGCAAGGCGCTGTACAGACAGACACGTATTGTTGTCGTCGACATTCCTGAATGTACTTAGAGGGTTGAATGCATTTTTTTGGTGGATAATTATGGTAAAAGTAAGGAGCTGGGGTGACATCTGACAAATTTGTGTAAATGTAACAAGCTAAATAGGCTATGGAAACAATAAATTCATAAGATTTCATTCTCCCAGCATACCGTTCTAAATGGAACATGTTTATACCCTATTGTCAGGACTTGTAACTGTTGTGCTCTTGAACTAATATGTATGAAATGTTAATTTCCACCACGCAGTGACCTTCCTCCTGTCTCACTGGAACTATGCTTTCACAATTAAGACAGCGCCACTCACGTGGTATTGTTTCCTTGCGTAGTTCTTCCTGATCATTCGAGTTGTGTTGGTTTTCATGTCCCCTGACTGTTTCAAGAAACACTGATGTTCTGCGTCGTCATAAACAATTGCAGTTGATATATAATATCGTGCTAACACTATTAGATTTTACAGAAAAATTTTTTCGCGGTTTTACAACACTGAATATGTTATAAAACAGACGATACCAACAACCCGATTGCAATGTTGACCCATTATTAACCAAATAAGTGTTCCGATAACAATACTTTTCCCTCGGTGCACACTACACAGCATTACCAGACACTCTGGGTTACATAAGTTACGGTTAATATTCCATGCATGGGCGGGCTGGAAGAAGCCTGAGTTGGTGGGATAACACTTTTGAAATAAAATGTAATTGATTGCATCCTCAGACACTGGTTGTTATGTGCGGTGAAATATATACTTTTTGTTTATTACTTGCTCTGCCATGTTTATTATCAAATTTGCAGAAAGTTGCAAATTTGCAGAAAATAAAACAAGAGCTTCAACAATGTTCTCTTTGCCGTGACAAGCCTGTACTAACACGACAAATTTACTCCTCACAATTTAAATGTAGGGTTTTACCCCGTCGAACCGTAGTCCAATAAATCAACATGTCGCGAAAGCAGAGAAACTCTTTCTGTAGGTTGTCGCATAGTCTTACAGTTGTCTTCCGTGGTTCCAACTATACGAACCTCAACACATTTAGATGCCTGGCTACAACACGATCTGATCATGCTAGTTTCCCTGTTATCTCTGGATATAGAGTACGGGATATTATCAACATATCCTTGAATTATTAATGACACAAATTATACTCACCATTGGCTTGCAGTAGACTCTGTCACAATGACCACTGATTTAACAAACTGAGCAAACATTTAAAATGTGTTCTTGGCGAACTTCCTTCAGCGACAGTTAAATATTTCACACTTCAACACATCACTAATGTGGTTTTAATGAAGCTAGGAAGGATTGTTTGGAAGATTAAAATTACTTTTATAAAAAAATGTTTTATTTATTATTGTTTTCATATAAATACTTAAATAACATTTTACATTAATAATAAAAAACTAGAAAATAAAAAACAAAACTGTCGATGACAGCCACTTCAAATAAATATGAGTCTTTGATACATGAAACATTTTAAAACTGAATGACTTGTTTTATAAAATTCCAGTAGTTGACGTTGTGTTTTGTTCTGTTGTTAAAGAAGACAGAGCAGAGGTAATCTTGTAATCTTTGGTTTAAACATTGTCTAGTTCGAGACGTATGCTTAAATACCTAATAAAACAGAGTGCTGAAGGGAAAATGTTTGTACTTTCTACAAATAATTGTGTAGTTACCTGTAGAAAATATGACGCCAATCAAGTAATTGTTGCATTTCGAAGAAGTGAGAACTACCTTGCGGGTTAGTCAAGTAATGAGTGTATCTGCAGAGCGTACGAACATGGAGTAAATGTTTTGTACAAGGCGGTAGAGAGCCACTGTATCATACTAATGAGGCCGGGAGTCATGCAGTTCGTTCGTAACTCACGTGTTAGTTTCTTCTTGCAAGGAAACGACATGGAAGAATTTGGACAAGTCGGAACGTGACAAGGATGTGCGCAGGGACGAGGGGATGTCATGTTATTGGTTCCACGTGTAGTTGAACAGTTGATACACTGTCAGCCATTTTGTACTTTACAATACCATCCTTGGAAACCCTGTCGTCAAATAAATAATCAGTTAGACCTGACCCGCCATGTCTTGTCACCTAGGTTACCAAAGAGCGTTGTTGTAAAACTCACAACTATGTGTACCAGTGTGGAAGGAGTTGCCCGCCAGAGCGAGCAGGAAGTGTGGAAGCTTCACTCGGGCTTCTGCGCGGAGTAAGCGAGATCTTGCGCGTCTCCCAGAGAACGCCCATAATGTCCATGCTCGTCACCATACGAGGATACGTGAGAGTGTGAGTATGTAGGGTGAGCGACGACCTCATATGTCTGCGAGGACTGCTTGTTGTTGGCCAGCAGTTTCTGCAGACCTATGATGCCGGCCAGCAGCAGGGCCAGCTTGCCAACTACGAGAGCCTTGAGGGCAAGCAGTGCTAGGGCTCCTAGTGCTAGGGGGATTAGGGCAGCTGCCTTCATCTTCAGCAACAACAGCAGTGGCAGCAGCATCTTCAGCTTCTTCTTCTTCTTACCACGAGCTGCAACATACACATGTCCCGTCAACAACACTCTCCTCACACTCTACAATAACAACACTTTCTACCGTGAAACAAATACACAAAGCATAAATTAACCACTATATAATAGTATCGCCATAAAGAACATTGTTTGTTAAAGTCAACAGTGATGACAAAAATTGTGTTGCCGCTAAAACAGATCAGCAATACTACTTATCGTAAAGTTAAGTTGTACTTTTCTTTAAACCAGCTTCATGCTGTAATTTTGTCTTATTTATTACTAAGAAAATTAAATTGTTCTCTATGAAATCATTCAAAAGAAATAATTAGTATTATGAAAGAAATATAACTTTTGAGCTTGTGTAAGTTGTAAAACAATATTTCTTGTTCTAATATAAATATCACTAAATAGTTAGTCTGTGAAAACCACATATTTAATAACTGAGCTGGCAGACTTCAACATAGAAACACTTAAAGACAGTCTCAGTTATGGTAACTAACCTTTGTTATTAATTTTACCGTTAATATCCCTTCGCAAGCATATATAACAACAGACCGGAAAATATCGATGGCTTTACTGACTCGTATCGACTAAACTCCACAAACGTTTGTCTACCTGTGCAGACGTCAACTGTTTTGTTCAATGACTGTTTGTTAGCACAGTAGTACGCCATGACTGAGCATAGAATATGTTACGTCATTTCTCGTTCAGTGCTCTCCTGCAATTGTGGAGTAAAGTGTGGGTCAATTGTTAAACCGACACAGCTGAACATGTCTTCGAATTATACATTCAAGTATCCACGATATTTTTTAAGTCTCTGTAGGTGTCCACCGGTTTCCAGAAAAGAAACCAGCTGCATGCAATTTTAATTTAGGCCTACCTCAACCTTTCCAGTACGTAAACTTATAATCCAACCTTTAAACCTGAGCTGCGCGACAGTGTTTTGTCTTCAAGTAACAAAATTATTATCTACAAGGTAGACAAAATTTCTTCGTGTATAATGTTAGCCTTATCATATCCTAGACAATTCAAGAAGACCAAATACATACAAAATAATAATTTGAACGGAAATATTTTGTACTCATAATGTTATTTGGCACAAAAGCTCTGGATTATTCCAAAAATGAATTTTGTTCGCAAAAAATTAAAAATAAAAAAAAAAGATACATTTCGTTGTTTATCAGATTCTATTAAATTTTTATTTTAAAGAACGTTACTAATATTTCTGTTAATTTTTCTGTAAATATACAGATCATAAAGTTACTTGTTTCTATGTTTCAGTGCTGTGACGATAGTTGTTAGTTACGATAATTATTATAATAGACTGGCTTAGAACAGAAGACAAACATGAATGCAGCTAGCATTGTGGCTTCACCTCTGTTATCTTCTTTGCAATTAACGATTCTTCTCTCACAATATCATTCATGAGTCTTGAGTTTGGGAAAGTAGCAATCATTAAAGCGGCAATTTTGTGGAGAAAAGCGGATTAACTGTCGGAATAAATTTTAACAGTTATGCGTAGTTGTAATAGTGGTGATGGACATTGCATTATGTGATGTTAAAGCGATTTTATGAAGGTCATAATTGAAGATTTGTTGTTAGTTAAGTGATATTTATATAATTTCATTTAATATTCGAGACGATAGATATTAAAGTCAATCTCCACAATTTTAACAGAGAAATATGTTTATTACAACTCAGTTTTCGTCTGAACACTTCATTCATTACAGAGTATGAGCAGAGAATGAAGCAAGTTATGGATGAGGCAGGCAGTTGTGCCAACAGTGGGGGAGCAACTCTACTATATCACATTCATTAGGAACATACGTGAAGCTAAGTATGCGTGGCTGAAGCAAGACGACATTGTTCGTACACATTCAGCTCTGTGGACATGTTGCATACTGGATTAACTATAGCTCGACAAAAGCAGCAATACTGAAAGCTAATTTTAAATTACCTAAGGTGAGATTGGTAACTTGACATAAAATGGTGATTCATTTGTTACCAAGGTATTTCAGTTGATTACAACAAGCGAATCAGAATTTTTTAACGCAGGCGTGTAATTAGGACTGTATTTCTACACTTGGAATGACAGTGGGTATTGAGAAAAAATTAAAATAAACTAAAAATAATACAATACTATTGACATCAATGGCTGTCGTATAAGAGGTTAGAAATGGCAAGGAACTATTTACATATAATCATGTTTTAGTTTTTGTCGCGAGGCAACAAAACTACTCTACGCAATATCGGACATTTCTAGCGTCGCGTACGTCGCGCTGTTGCGATTGGAAGGAGCACCACTTTCTGCTCCAGGAATTTAATTTCGCTGAGTGGATGAATGAAAGTTCAGTTCATGGTTGTGAATGCAGTGTTGGACGTAGATTATTGTTAAGTGTCGAGTAGTTAGGGCGGACTAGTATACTCCGACTATACTGTTAGGAAGTACGTACTACATGACTGGCAGTGAGGCAGTAGATGTGAGACAAGACTCACGTCACTTCTCGCACTCTACCCTTGAACACTTTCTTTACGACGCCGCGTACTTTCTCCGCGAGTCTGCAGCCTTGTTAGCGACACTTTGTCAAGGTCGCGTCACTGTCAACAGAAAGTCTCCACCCTCCTCCCTCACATCTCCCCACATCACCCACAACTACAAGACGAGAGTACTGACACTATCTCACACTAGTCTCTCAGTTAACAACTAGTTATTTCCTTCTATACTCAGCGCTACTGTCAGCTTTGACAGAGCCTTGGGTATGTACCCTTAATATTATGTAATGCCAGTAACAATGAAGACTAAGTATACTGTATGTATGGTGAAACGTACATTTCACGTTCAATATATTTATTATTTTATTAACGACATATTCAGACAAACGCAGATTTATAAATGTACATGATTTACGAACTAAACAGTATGATTGAACATAAATTTGCCTGTGCAAGCTTCCATTAAAATCGGTATCAAAGTTGAACGCATCATAAGATTTTAATTTTGTATATTTGCAGTTAGTACACTTGGTTGTACGACAGTCAGGAAAGGTCGCTTTACTGAATTTATAAATATTGTTTACAGTACTGCCGGCCTTCGTTCCGTGGTCGGTAGCACTGCGGCCTACGGTGCGAGAGGTCCTGGGTTAGAATCCCAGCACTGTGTACAAGCGACTACCAAACCTTCAATAACGGAGTCTTACAGGTCTCATTAGCCACGTTAAATGTGAACACACGAAAATATAACTAAGAAAGTTGTATCAAGTACACAGTCATATTTTCTCGTCATAATCTACTAGCGACTGGAAAATTCTGGTACTCATTTGAGCACAAGCTAGAGTCGAATTGAATTTACGTGTCTTCTTATATTGCATGTTAATACAACACTCCCTGGAGACTTTCAACCCAACAGCAAGGCTATGAATATACTGGAACCGAGTCTTGTTGTTTGTGTTATCTGGTGAAACTGCCCGCTCAACAGGCTGAGTCTAGACAATACATAACATAGTAGAGTTAATCTTGCATGCAATTGCTCATATACGTAACCCTCTCTAGTCATAGGGTTTGGAAACATTCTCCAATCAGAAGCATTCTAGAAGTTAGAACCTCAACCACTACAGAGCACGTTGGTTGGTTGTGTCCGGCAGGCACGTTCAAGAACGATATCACGTGCTTGGTGAGTACAGTCATGTCCAAATAGCGCTTCCCTTGCAATGCCTTCACTCTTGGCCGCGGGAAGATATACAAGGTGCACACATTATACGGACAAAAGCGAGCAGCAGAGTTTCTATCGCTTGCATTGCATGCTGTTGCCCGTTCTATTCTGTCAAGGGGTTTTAATAGTTTCTGAGTAAGCTCTCCTCTCCTCAGTCGATAATTTTAATTTAGTTAGTTTCTAAGATATATATCGTAGCTTTAATCATTGTTTGCCCAACCCCTCACTCTAAATCAGAATTAGTGAATATTCACAAATTTGCCAATGGTTTCCACGGATTCCGGATGGAGCAGTTTCAATGAACTGAACCAGTGGTAGGCAGTTGAAAACAATGGGTAGTTACTGTTTTACTTCTGGAATGTTGGTACTATAAATAGGAATTAGTGAGTATTAACAGATTTGCCAGTATTTTTCCACTGATTGTATTTGTTTAAACTGCTCCATACGGAATCTGTGCAACCATAAGCAAATCTGTGGATATTCAGTAATTCTGACTTAGAGTGCAGTAAAGGCTCTCTGCATGTGTATTGCATGTCTAGTCGTACAGGACTCAGCTCTGACATGTGACCACCAAACACCCTGACCCCCCGAGCTGTCTCTAGTTAGGGCAGGTTAGAGCGACAATAGAAGCCACGCCTCTGCAGGTCTACTTGGAACATGGCCGAGTAGATGTCAGTACAGGACTCAGCTCTGAGACGTGACCACCAACACCCTGACCCCCCGAGCTGTCTCTAGTTAGGGCAGGTTAGAGCGACAATAGAAGCCACGCTCCTGCAGGTCTACTTGGAACATGGCCGAGTAGATGTCAGTACAGGACTCAGCTCTGAGACGTGACCACCAACACCCTGACCCCCCGAACTGTCTCTAGTTAGGGCAGGTTAGAGCGACAATAGAAGCCACGCTCCTGCAGGTCTACTTGGAACATGGCCGAGTAGATGTCAGTACAGGACTCAGCTCTGAGACGTGACCACCAACACCCTGACCCCCCGAGCTGTCTCTAGTTAGGGCAGGTTAGAGCGACAATAGAAGCCACGCGCCTGCAGGTCTACTTGGAACATGGCCGAGCAGATGTCACACTCGGCGGTGGGCCAGCTCGTCAAGGTGGGGCGCGACAACTAGGGCAGAGACCCTCGGTTCAGGCTGCACCTATCTCACGTCCAGTGGGAGGAGCTCACGACCTTGTGTCTACGCTCTACTTTCCTCCACAGATATCACAATACCGCTCCTACTGCCCTCACTTCACCTCAACTGTCCTCTGTGTACTGGCCAGACATATCTGCGTAGACCGCACTCGTAGCAACCTGAACACTTCGCCTTTTCTTTCAGGCACTCAGTATCTAACTGTTCGTATTTGGCATTTGACTTGTTCGATATTCCTGTAAGACTCTGAACCAATAATATAAAAAAGTGGCCTACGTCACTGTGACTGCCAGCAGCTAATAGCCAGCTGATGTCGGTTTAACTTCTTATAATCTTGGAGGTTAGCCTATAAGGTCAGTGAAACCCGCCAATTTTTCCCGTCTCTATCTCTGATGTGTATGACTCATATACGTGCTCTCAGCACGTTCATAATCGGAAGGTTCTGCTAAGCAGAACAATTTTATTGTCAGAAATGTAGCGTAGGCAACATGACGGTTAATGCTGTCATTGTTTTATCATACAGTTGGTATGATTCATGTAATTTCCCGCATTTATGCCTCATAATTGTTGTTTACCAACAGCACTACAAACTCAGCCTGTTGTTTTCTGGCTGTCATTATCAGGCACGATACTTGTACAGCAGACACACATCATAGGCCTACTACTGCAACACCTGACAACCTCAACTAATGCACGACTAAACATATTAAGAAATATGTGTCAAATACGATTCTCGCTCAGCCATGATAGACCTCCTAAAATGTCTTACAAACAGTGAAATACATACCGAAGTTACCACACTAGTTTAGTAACAAAATTCAAGTTTTTCACATTTACTGGCTGCAGTAGTATGTATGGGTAGAACATTTCAGTTGACGAGAACGTACGTTTTTTTATAAATTAAGACTTTTATACGTTTCAAAAACAAACAAGAACACTGTAGCTTGATAAAGTCATTCAAAACAACGCGGACATAAAGTCGTGATATCAGGTGTTAGTTGGTTTATCCGACCAATTAATAATTAATGATGTCAAGTGTCGAACTAGTGATATTTTGGTGTGCACTGTACTTGTAGCGAGATTGCATTTAGCAACTTGTAAGTGAGTGACAGATTTTGGTCATCAAGGTCATTAGAGGGATAACGTGAGGTTAGTATGGAGCAGCGCCGGAACGAAGGGTTGAGGGAAACGGGAGTTCCTCGAGAAAATCCTCTGAGAAGCGGCATCGCCCGGCACGATTCCCAGAAGCGAAAATCCGTGGACAGACCTTGCCGGGAATCGAAGCCGAATCGCCTTGATGGAAGGCGAATAATCTGTATGGTAAAGTTTCCTGCAGTTCCGTTAAACAAACTTTACATTTGAAATTTGTCTACTAAGAAAAGTAATATTTTCATAAAAGAAACCCGTGTACTCTCAAATATGTAATTGTTAAATATTTTACTTGGTGGAGTACATGGTATCAAAGAGTCTTTTGCTGTGAAGGCAAATTTTTATAGCGTAAACTATCCTCCGGATTTAAACAAGGTCTTGGTGCATGGAAGACGTGAGGGAAACATTTGTCGAACGGTGGATTTTCTCCTGGCACTCCCGTGTCCTCCTGTATCAGTACTCTGTCCATCTCGGCCAGTCTTAGGTTGTGCCTCCCTCACAACTGTCTAGAACATCCTGCTGTCTCTCACAGTGGCTGTGTGTGGTATGTTTACATTGACTGGCTTCAGCTCCTTTCAACATGTGGCTCAGTCAGTGTGTGAGTGGAAGTCCCATCCTCATGTTCTGTCACAAAAGCGCCAGAAGACAGCATACATCAGCGCATCAACAGTGCTGTAGAAAAATGACCAAGGTCCAATAACCCTTTCGCAAAAGACAGGTTCCACTCAGTTGTACGATTGTAAGTTGACACATAGACTTTTCACTGTTCTTTTACGGGATATGCAGAAGGAAGAATTAAAAAATGCGCATCTAACTGCACCCTAGCTACAGGAAACTGAAGCTTTGCTTATCGATTCTCTTATGTAATTTATGTAATTAAAGTGGTACCAATATAGTTCTATCTTGAGCGAGATTTAAGTTCAGAAACTTAACCGTCAACAATCAACGAGGTTAAGTCGCTGGCGAGGTTGGGATGGGCCAATATTCAGTAATGGCGGAATAAACGGGTAGGAAGTGGGATTGTCACTAGAAAACCTCGTGCTCAACAGCATCGTCCGCCACGTTACACACATGAGACATATCACCGTGAGTGTTGGCACGCGAGTGTTCTGACCACTGCACTACCACTGCGACCTTCTAGGCAAGGAATAGGAGGAACGGAATATTGAGTTCCCATACGAGAGGATCAGGCTTCGATTCCCGGTACAGTCATACTAAAATCGGCTTGAATTATTATTTTTTTTTAATCGCACCGGTCTGATTCTGAAAGGTCTCTTCAAAAGAGGTTGAAGCCGATTCCTTCCCGTAACTTGGTAGTCCCCTACAATTTGCTGGACTTTGATCGATGCACTTTAACTATATGATAAAATAGCAAACAAAATAACTACCAGAGGTATATATTGCACGTGAGTGGCAGAATGTCTCGGTCATATAGTGAATGTTCTCTAGTTTGTGAGACAAGGCGTATGTCGGTGTTGTTTGTTGGCAATGTTTCAGCACCGCTGATTAGCTGAGAGACAAGGTACCGCTACTACAAGACATTCTCGCCTGATGACGTCATACTCAGAGTTTAGGTCAGTTCTCGACGGTACGTTGGGTGTGTCAGGATTCATGTCGAGGCACCTGCTTCTGTAAGGTAGCTCGCGGGAAGACCACAGTAATCAAGGTTTTATACGTTTAGTTAACTATTATTATTTAAATTTCATTTTTTTTCAAATAAACTTGTAACTTATTGCTGACATACAACAAATATCCAACGAAAGTAGTATTCAACCAAAAAAATTTTTTTGAACAAGAGGCTTTAATATTTTTCAAGTGTTGCACCTTGCTTCGGGTAACCTTACAGTATGCATGCAGAATCAGAACTATGCCAGGTACAAATCTTTCTAAATGTTATATGGGGTGGGAGGTAGAAAATTACAAAACAAAAATAACCTTAAAACATCCATAGGATGATTCAACAGCCCCGGCATTCATTTTGAGTCATCCCAACTACACACAAACCAATGTATACTGAAATGATAATTCATTAAGTTTACTCTTAAGATCGCTATACATTATGTTTGTTTGTTTTTTCTTAGGGTGACGATGGCTCCTACCACCCCCCCCCCCTGCAATTGTCCCGGAACTTTTGTGAAAACAACGGCAATGTAACGGCGTATTTGACGGTTTATTCAAAAACTATATCTACCAATAATATTGCTAGCTTCCCGTGCCAGAGTCCACATACGTTCTTATAAATGTGTTCACGTCAAGTAACTGACTGTAAAGAACACAGCCATAATTAACGATCAGCACGGGCTACCTTGGTTTTTTTTTCTCGAAAACATGCAGGCAATTAGTTTCGTTAACTTCATAGGGCGTCACAACACATAACGTAGGTAACTTTTCCAACTATTCGGATAACCTAATCACTTTCCGTGAACGCCTTAAATGACAGTGTACTCTACGAGACAATGCACGAGAGTAAGTTAAGTGTTCTCTACATTCGGTGAAAGTGGCATCTAGGATTCATTTGAGAATCATAAACGTCGACTGACATTACGTAAAATAACATATGTAGGCCTACAGCACATAACATTTGAGGTAGGTGTCCTCAGCCGGACGTAACACAGTATACATGCTGTGTATGGTTCTTACAAGGTCATGGTCAATACCTTCCTGTGTCACAGCCACTGGCCAATCTATAGTCACCCGGATGTCGTCAAGACACGAAGACAAGTGCTCGCATGGCGCGTAAACAGTTATATTGTTTGTCCCGTGTGTTCTACCAAACTGCTAAACAATTTCCCAATTATTAGTTTATCAGTTAGACGACACATACTTCAAACTACACGTCAGTGTCTTACAAACTACAGCAAACCTAGAAACACTGAAACACCGTGGCATAAGCTGACTGCTTGCTAAACTGCAACGTTATATACATAAAACAATATTGGTTTTGTGCCGATAATGAGTAGCGTTTATTTGCAATACTATACTCCTTCTCTCTTCAATACATCCAGTTGAAACTATATAATTTACTGTGTGTTATTTATCCCTCAACTGTTCACACTTGTCACAAACTGCATCATACAATTATAGTAGAGTAAATATAATATTGTTTATTAGAGGCAATGTTGGTTTAAATTGTTTTCCTTATTTTCCAGTATCAGTACGTAAACCTATTAAAATTGTTCTTGGGCTCATTTAAAATAGCTAAAAACTGTTTTCTCCGACTCTCGCTTGAAAATACCAATAAGATTCGTAAACTAGAAATACGGGAGATTTAATTAATATTACATTATGTTTTCTAAGAAAGAAATGTTGAAGTGCAACGCTTTAAGTCGCATTAAAAATACAACACGTACTTCTAACTAAAACATTGTGGGAAGATGTAGTGATTGACTCGTAAAAGAGTGTTACTCTTAATACTTGTACGAATGCCGCATTAGTTTAGTTTCTTAAATGTATTATATTGTGATGTATACAGTCCCGAGTCAGACATGCAGAAATCAGACCAACCCTACTACAAACGACTTCTTACACTAGCAGTAATTAATGTTCTCCAGGCCACATGTCTGGCAGTAAGTTAGTTCATCATGCAGGTAGGTAGTTACTACTCTAGTCAAGAAAGACAGGCACACACTAATAATGTAGACAGGTAAGTGTTACCCTAGTAGAGATGGACAGGCCAAACACTTACCCTCATCCATAGAGCGACGAACCTCTTCCAGGGCGGAGTCTGGAACCTTCAGCTGCAAGGTACGGGTCTCTAGGAAGCGTGCAGCCCGCTCTACCAGTAGAGACTCCACCTCGACGTCTCGTTGCTCCGGGTCAGAGGGCAGGCTGTTCTCGTCCAGGGCCCTCGCCCCCCTGTCTGCCGGCCCCACGACGCTAACTCCATCTACTAGAGGCAGCTCTGAGGACCTGAGTGCGCGGTCTAGTAGACCCAGGGCTCTTGTCTTGAGACATAGTGCAGCGTCATCATGTGCTGCACAGTCGAGTACCGCCTCCTCTGCGGGGAAGGCCACAGCCACTGTCACAAGTGTCGCTAGCACACACCACCACATGACTGTCGTGCGCTATGACTGCCCTGGGGTGACTCTCGTCTGGCCTTATATCCAGCCTCGTCCAGGGGAAACTGTGAGGGCGCGGCGCAGGAGGAGGGGCTTGTGATCGCCAGCACGGCCGGTCTATCTGTGTCGTCGCTACTGCCAGGGAGAGTCTGACTAGCTCCTCTCAGCACCGAGCAACAGCGGCACAACTGACATTACTGCCTTTCTACATGTCGCCGCATACATTACACGACCTGTACAACATATGAGGTCCCTGCATCATTTTAACTTCTATGTGACATGAAGACAGTCACTGCTATGTAGCGACCACCTGCAGCTCAGCTAATACTCTACTGACGTCCAGTGACTACACACCTGCAAGTTTAGCAGCATTGTTTGGCCACAAGCTAGACTCCACTAGCCTATGTTCTCCCGGACACAATTCAATACGTTATTGTCTCTGGGCCTTCGTGTATTTGTGTGCCCGCAATACAAGATATTATGTATTTTACAGTGGACCATATGACGTTGGTTATAAAAGTTCGCGCCACGCAAACTGCTGGTCAACAACATAGGTCAGATGTGTACACAAGTAATTTGCAGGCCAGACTGTTGTCAGATAATACACAATATTTCTATGTAATGACACAAGGCTACACATACGTACAACTGCTTGTATTCAAGACTGGAAGTAGAATATATAAACATACAATATAATACATAAAACTGCCTCTGAACAAACAAATATGCCCTGGGCATTGTTTACTGTCAGTGTACAGCTCCAGCGATGAGATACTTCCTGGCACATTACTTCCATTGACATAGACATAAAGCTAGAGGCACGAGTATTTCGCGTGTTGATTCTAGGTCAGGTTGAACGTCAAGAACGCATACCTCACTTTCGCTTCCGTGATTAGACGACAGCTGTTGCGACACAACTTTGACGACTTCAAACCAGTCTGTGTAACAAATAATTCGTGGGGATATCACGTGCCATCCTTTTGTAAAGTTAGAAGCCAATACATATTCGACCTTGACCAGAGCGCGTATAGGACTGAGAAGTCTAGGCTGCAGCCAGATGAATACGCGAAATAATCGTGCCTCTATCTACAGTGTTAACACGAGTCAGTTCAATTGTCATCTTCCAATATTACCTGCACATTGACCTTGACCAACAAATGTCAAGCTGTCATCCCATGTCAACATTTACAAATAGTGGCACGAGTTTGTCGTGGGTATATTTTTTGCATTATTTGGTTTCAGTTAATTACAGAACGTTATATATAGTTTCGGAGTATTTGATTTTAATTTTTTTATTAATCCTGAGTTGGTAAGTGTTAAATTTGTTATTAATGTGTGAGTCCTATTTACCATTAGCTGCAGTACAAGTATTGCAGTTTAATTTTGAACGTGCATTTAGGCCACATCAGTCCGTAATTTCTTTTTTGATAATTAATTTTCTGGACTAGTTGCGTTATAAATATACATTGGTAGTTCAATTGTGATGGTTGCATTATAGCGCAAAGTCAAAATATTTCACATTACAATATCAAATATGATATTTTTCTTCTGAGAGTTTCATGAAAGCGAGAAACGAAACAATCCATAATGACGACTGATGTTGAGTATTAACCTGCACATCAGCAGCTTTGCTGAGTGGTTATTGGCAGCGTGTCTTAGATAGACACGTCTGCTGCAACTGTCAGAATTAGATTATTGTAACTCCATACATCTGTGACTTGCCAGTAGAACCCCAAGACAAGGGAGAGATAAATAATCCACTCACTGGCCATGAAGTATAGCTGCAGATGCGCACATAATACTTTGTAACAGACTGTTGTAAAAACATTTCCATCACAAAACCGTGGCTCTGCTTATATGACATCAAATGCTACACTGTAAAATAATTTTAGTCTTCCTTCTACTTGTAGTGACATTCGTTGTCGCAACTAGCAAATAGAATTTGAGGTTCATGGTGATTCAAGTATCGACGAATTAGAAATCAGATATGTACGACCTTCCACGAACTAGGTTAACCAATGAGAAAATACAGACAATTCTGTTCTGGTCATTTACCAGGGACTCTCTGTGCAACGTTCCGGCCATAACTTTCCTTCACCTGCAACCTATATGTTATGTACCAGCTGGTTGAAAGGGATTCTTGTTTATGATTTTATCTATTTTTTTACATTGCAGAAAATTGGCAATCTTTTACTCCAAATTCAGAATTTAAAAAGAAATACAAAATTAAAATGTAATTTAAATATGTAGTCATAATCTATGTCAGTGTTCTTCAGTGTGTATTATTTCAATTCTGTAAGTTAGTTAATTTTTTGTGTAGAAAATGTTTATGCAAATTTGGACTGTGATATGCCACCTACGAGAACAATGAAAGTAAATAACTGTTCGCAGTCACAACGAATGTCTACAAAACAAGGCATGTCTAGTAAATATCACAATTATTACGACTATTAAAATTATTGGTGAACTTTCCACTCTAGAGTGCACACTTCATTTACTATTCAATTATTAATATTCGTACTAACCTTATACGAATAACATTATGAATCATAATGTCTTCATCGCGGAATATAAAGGTTTATACTTCTCATTTACAAAGACTCCATACAACTAGCGAAGTAAACAACGAGCTGATTCCTCCGTGATACTAGTATCAAAATTTACACGTATTAAACAGAGATGTTTGTCTACGTACAGTGCTCATGACGAGTTTTCCTTCACAAGCAACATGGCAGCGTTCATGGACACACTGACTGAGCGTGTAACAAATAATAAGAGGCACCAGAAAACCGCGAGGAAAGTTGACTTTATACTGGACTCCGATATGCTTTGTATGGCAATGAATGTTATGTATCGATATTGGCTATAGTTCATTTGAAGCACTGTTGCTCTTTTCAACATGCCCAGTTAGAACTGTACGGTTTCAACACATAACACGTATGATTTGTCCCGAAAGTATTCACATGTGTCACACTATCCATCATCCAACAATAATAAGCTAAAGAATACTTCAGATTATTGGCAACTATTTTCACCTCAAATATCTTCGATATTTTCCAAACCATTGATTACAATTTTCTTGCTACAAAATACAAAATTATAGTTAATAATAATATTAATGAATGTTGCTACAAATATTAGTTACAATCTTGCATGTCCTTTTAATGTTTTATGTTTATTATAAATATTGGCATTGATAGCTTCTTTGGCATACATGAAGAGTCAAGAAGTGGTGCAATAGGTAAATATTTGAGTTTTCCGTGAATACAATAAACCACAGGATTGGTTAATCCGTTCATTTCATTCGCTGTTGTTTTAATAAACAAACGCACGGAAAGGGTGAATCAGAAAAAAATTACTATTTTCATTTAAAATCATTAATAAGAGTTTGTTGTTAATTCAGACAACGTATTGGTAATGAGCAAGGAGTTGCAGGGATTCAACAATTCGCATTTCGTTCTCTGCAAAGAAGAAACTACATGTCCAGTACTACTTTCGCTGTCCCATCAACGTTTATCATCATCTCGCAAGGATTATCATTTAATATAAACAATTAAACAGTACTGACAACAATATCATAAATGTATGGGAAAAATACTGCATGTGAATCCTGCTGTATATGCTATGCCATTAATGAACGGTGCCTGGTACGCCTTATAAATGTTTCAGTGTTCTGTAGACTAATTTTACCGCTAAGGATTATCACTATTTTCTACTCTCTCACTCACTATAATAAAGCTAAGAGTTTTGTTGAAGACTGTCTTATATCGTATAACTAGCTGGCCGGCTGCGGCTTTGCCCGCGTGAAATTATGTAATATAAACAGTAACTCTGGATAAAACATGTGATGAAGGCATTTAACAGCTAGGGTACTCAACAACAGTGAACTATTTGTCTTAGCTCAGTATAAAGTGCGTGCGCAATATGCTCGTATGATGTCATAGTAATTCCCATTGCAAAGTCATGCACGGGATATGAACCCGTAACCCCACCCTTCCCACACCATGAATTTTATACAATACTTGAATGAATGCTTAAAGGCAGGCCGTGACAATTCTTTAGTATGTACCGGCTGCAGTCATAAAAGGTTTTATTTATGAGTAGGTAAGCAAAAAGAAACAACTGTTACATTATTTATCCATGGTCATTCTCTTTTTTTTTTTTTTTTTTTTGGAGACTGTAACATTTTACTGCTTTTCACATCCTCAATTTTCGAATTTCATAAAATCCTGAATTTGATTTGTAGATATTTACATAAGCTTCATTCTTATAAAAAAAAGTCATCTCGATATCTCAACGGGTATAAGCGGTACAGACGATTATTTGAAAACACATTTTATTTTTTAACAGCTTTCAAGGCCGAATTTCGAAAAATCCTTAAATTTATTTTTTGATATTTGCGCAAGATTTATTTTAAAGCAAAAACCATTCCAATATTTCCACTGGAGATCAGTGGGATTAATTAAAACACGTTTAATTTTTTTAAGTGCTTTCAAGAACGAATTTCGAAAATTTCTAAAAATGCTTTTTAGATATTTACTTAAGCATCATTTTAAACATCAAAATCACCACAATGTCTGAAATGGTTTACGAGAAATCACGGATTAATGAAAAAACACATTTTACGGCTTTTCACCACCTTAATTTTCGAATTTCGCAAAATTTTAAAATTCGAAAATATGCATTTCTATGGGCAATATTATGAAGTTAAAAAAAATATGATAGCTTTCCCGGTTAATGAGATATCAGGGATTTTTTGAAAACACATTTCGCTCCTTTTTCACGAAAAATTCATTCTTAGTAGGTTCCAACGGTCCAAGGGGAAGTTCCCTTCAACATTTCATAGTTCAAGGTCCAGCGGTTTGGAATGTGCGTTGATGAGTGAGTGAGTGTGTTAGTCAGGACACTTCATTTTACATATTAAGGTGATGCAATCTTATTTCCTGTTTTTTTTTTTTTTCATTTGTTCGCATTTGTTAACACAAATGTAAGCTACACGTACAGTATAGCGGCGTGTGGAGAGTGGTTGCAAGATAGGCTTGTGATTGCCCAGTACTGTATCATGACACACAGGAAGAACCAATATCAATAGAGGAGCCAATGTATAGTGGACAAACAATGTGTAAGTCATGACCTAGTGCGGGACACTTACTATACACTTACTGATGACTGATATATAACACACCAAGTACTCTTGTAGGTGAACACTGTGACCTCGTAACCAACTGCCACACTGTCTACATTTAATTGAAATGAAAAGTAAATTGCTCGTAGCTTCTGTTCAATATGTTTCTTAGTGATAAGTGTCTAATGGAAGGACCTTAAAGTGTTCTAACTTTACCCATAATAACCTACAAGCAAGTATTTGTACATTCTATATCAGAATAAGTAAAAATTAACTGAATACCAGCAGCCTTTCACTGATTCCCAATGTGGCAGTTTCAGCTAATCTAGTCAGTGATAGTACACTATATTCACTAGTTATTTTTTCAATGGCTGCATTCGAAATTTAAATAATTGAATCATTATTTATTAAAATTTTTTTTTCATTAACTTAATTTGTAATAACAGTTTCATTTGGAATATTTGCATACTCCTGTCTATATTTAAAAATCCAAGTTATTATCCGGTATCGTGCTCTGCTAAAAACTGATGTACTCTCACGTGTCGACTGTCATCTGACAGTTGAGTGTACAATATCACAAGTGTACGAGCACAGTATAATACAGTGCAGATAAATGACATAACATTAAGTACAACAGCAAATAGCCTACTGCACATATATCTCGTGCTGAACTACATCTAAATGTAAGGACATGCAACAATCTGGTTGTTACCTGCCACCAGACTAGACTCAAAAGAACTGTAGATTCTCGTTGGCCGGCAATGACGCGGTGTGTCGGGGGGAAACAAAGAGACCAATAGTTACAAGCTCCATGTTAGAATGGCCAACGTCATGTACAGTGGTCAAACATGTAAGTGACATCACACAGGCTCGTGACCAATGTTATCGTACGTTGTGCCCTGGTATGTACAGCGCAGTGGAGCCTGTCTGCCAATAAATAACATCGCCAATCAGGCATGTACGTAGTGATCGCTTTGTGACAAGTTATAACTTAAGCGCATATACATTTCTACTGCGATAACAGCTATAACATATACGTTTCTTCATAATTTATCTCTCAGATTCTTGCAATGAGCATTTATGACAAAACCGGTTGCTGTGGACGTACACCAGTACCGATCTATGTCGTCTAAAGTATCAAGAACGACACATAAACAATGTCAATAAAATAAACTAGCTCAGTTGGTCTTTAGACTACATATTAACAAGTAAAAGAAAAACCTAAACATTTTCGTGAGGAATGAAGTCAAATCACAGAAATAAATGAATAAGGTAAACTTTCAAGACCAAAAATAAGGGTATATACTCTGTGAACATTGTGGTATAGACTCTGTTAACATTGGGGTATACATTCTGTGAACATTGTGGTATAAACTTACTGAAAATTACGGTATATACTCTGTGAACATTGTAGTATATACTCTGTTAACATTGGGGTATACATTCTGTGAACATTGTGGTATAAACTTACTGAATATTGTGGTATATACTCTGTGAACAATGTGGTGTATACTCTGCCAACATTGGGGTATACATTCTGTAAACATTGTGGTGTAAACTTACTGAAAATTGTGGTATAATCTCTGTGAACATTGTCGTATATACACTGCAAACATTATGGTACATAATCTGTGCATATTGTGGCATACACTCTGTGAACATTGCGGCAATTACTTTTTGAACATTGTGGTATATAATCTGCAAATGTTTGTTATATGCTCAGGGAACATTGCTGTACATACTATATATACAATGTAGTTTATACTCAGTGAACACTATAATATATAATTTGTGAACATTGTGGTATATACTATGTAAACATTATTGTATATACGCTGTGGACAATGTTTGTAAATATTCTGAGATGTTACTAAACGTAATTTTAAAAGGATTACCTGAAAATCTCCATAAAATATTGCACATTCTGTGTTACGGACAGATTATTTCCTAAACAAAGAGTTTTAACACAGTGAAAAATGGCTTTGACATTAAATACATACAGGCCCTATAGCCTTTGAAGTGAAAGTCCACAAACACAGTGTTCATGAAGAAATTAAAAATTAACGTCTTTAATTTATGATTAGGGCTAGGAAAAATACGCGAGTTCAATATTCTGCATGCTAGAATCCAATGTCCTATACATACTTAAGCCCCGTCTATTCGATCATTGTCTGGTATCCGAATGAGTAGCAGGTACTGGACAAATGGCAAGGCTTCCGTATACACATGATAATGGATTCTAGCATGTTGGTTTTTGAACTCGCGAAATATTCCTAGCTCTAAGAAATTATGGGGTTATTGCAGGTCTAATGGTTTAGAGGAAAGTATGACTTTTATAATAACCCCGTATTTCGATTAAATCTTCCTTGAATTTGAAAATGTTTTAAACAGTGTGATGACATTTATATTAATACAAATTGTAACTAGTTTTAAGAGGTTCAAGTACAGCATTTACAAAGGACTGCACTTGTTAACAATTTATTCAGGAATGTTGCTTATGGTGTTTATAACACGCAACGTTCGTGGTTAAATTGTCAAGAAGTGCAGCCCGTTCTAAATTTTATGCTTGATGCTCTGAAAACTAGTATACATATTTATATATGTATGTATACATGCATATAAACTGCATGAAATATTACTCTTGTGACTCTCCTGGATTGGTCACTGCAGAACCATGCTCGTAGAGACAACACAGACGAAGATATGAAACCATAGAGACAAATGAACGACGCGTTTTCGTTACAGTATGTATCTGAAGTTGTTTCAGAATATTTATCAAAGAATCGGAAACCTGAATATTACGCGGTTATTCGGAACATTGTAGCATTCAAACACCTGCATTTTTCTCTCTTGGGATAGGCCCGCGGGTTTTTGACGTCATATGAAAGAGCGTAAGCCAATTTAAAAGCTTTACTTATTCCATACCTAATCATACTGTACCACTGTGTCTGTAAGCAGCCTATGGGCAGTCAAAATATGTTGGGATGTACGCATATGTTTGTGAGTTTTACCTGACATGACAGTGAACCTGCAAGTATTCCCGTCTCAACAGAGTGGAATACCTTCGTAGCAATATAACTGTACCTGCACGAGACATCGATATGGCCGCACTTGTCAGAGATATGGCGGGAAGTCAGTTCCACCAGTTCCTTTACACACATACGCTACGTTGAGGCCCAACCAATGAGAAATGTTCCTGAGCGCGCAGCAACCAATCAGTCTCAAAGTACGTGTATATATATCTTTGCAGCCAATTATCTACCAGGTACATTTGCAGCGGCGATATGGTATTAAAATTATTTATTTTTGTATACTATTCACATTTCCGTTTGCACAATAAAATGTGAAATTTTGCTATGTCTTGTATAAAAGTTTTTTTGTTGTTAGTTGATCATATGTATGCATTCACGGTGCTTTTGTTTTTAATGCGAGTTTACTGCGTTTAAATAATACTTCGGTATGGTACAATTTCGATTTATTTAATACCCTATGCACACTAATGGCTCGAGATTGTATCTGCCCCTTCCAGCATACTGATACCACACGCACATCAGAGTTGTCATCGCTAAGCACCGCTTGCTACTGAGCACTCCACGCTTTGTCTGTGAATAGTACAGTTCTGTTTAGAAATTCACACCGTATTATTCTAAGCTAGGAATAATACGCTAAAAAAGTTATTTCCGTAGCTAGGCACTAACAGTACTAGTCAGTGAGGCAGTAGTACTCTCCGGGTTGTGAGTGGTCCTAACATCAATGGAGAGTATGAATGTTCTTACTATAGGAGAATTAATAGATAAATACTGCACAATTTTCAAGGCTGACTGTTCTGGGAACTGGTGTAGGATAAGATATAGCGAAGTTACAAGGACGGGATTTGGTACGGAATATCTTCATCTTTATTTTGAAATATGATATCAGTACCAATGACAGTCAACAAAGTCCTGACTCTTGACCTTGTACTCAACCAACATTCAGTTCCCAGCTATTTGTTTTACAATATTACCATGCATATGTTATCCCAGCGTGCAGGAAGACGTTTTGCCAACATCGTTACCTTTACAACACTTTAATTTCGTCGGGTACATAATCCCGAGTTTCAAAAGTTCAAAACGGAAAATTGGTTGTTAAAATACAAAATATTTTTAAACAAAAAAAAACCTTGAAAACGTTTAATAATATTAACAGTATATTTATGTAGTATAAATACATATTAATAAAAACCGTTTAAAAATAAACAAAATACTTAACAATGCGTTTCTGAATTTAAATAAACAAAGATCAGTTGATAAAATTACTTTTTAATTACTAGACATGATTTCTTATGCTTAACATTTTATAACTTACACAGCGGAAAAGGAAAAAAAAATCGTAAATCTACAAATAGTTAATATACATGTCTCGTTTATCCCGAGTGCAAGAGAAACTCAAGTACCGTCCAAGACTTACTCCTCACATATATCCTAAATCGAATCATTGCTGAAAATTACAAATTTTAGGACCAGAGTATTTACGTTAAGAGAAGAGTTTTATAACAACTGCACAATACATGTATGCCATAATCTCTCATCTCAATATTTGTGTATAATTACTTGTAAATATTGTACTTCAAGCTGTACCATACGAGGGCCAGTGTCCAGTGTTGATAAGTTGTTCTTAAGTGTTTGTTTTTGACAACCAAGAGCATAGATTGACTTAATTATTAACAGCGTTTTATTCATAACAAAAGTCTTTATTTTGGATAAATATGTTACATATTTTAATCATAAATGCCGCATAAACATCTTTGTTAGATATTAAGATTTAGATTGGGGAAACTAGACTTCTTGCTTGTTTTCAACGCACATCCAGAATGTGTGTCAGAATGTTTGCTTCTGATGTAGGCTGTCATTGAACAGGAATTCTGTGTGTGTTTGACTGAGCACATAATAAATTATTGTGTTACTGCGATGGATGATGGTTTATTGCAGGAAAATTTGATTGTTTCCTGGCTTTCAATGTACGATGAGTAGGGACTGGAAAATTTCGCGAATTCAATGACCTGTAGGCTAGAATCCATTGTACTATTCATACTAAGGCCCCGTCTATTCGTTCATTGTCTGTTGTTCCACGGAGTAGCAGCTAGTGGACAAATAGTCGGGGCTTGAGTATGCGTAGTATAATGGAGTCTAGCCTACGGGTAATTGATTGAATTCGCTAAATTTTCCAGTCCCTAACGATGAGTCTATGAAAAGATTACTGGCTTTCGCTTGTACGTAGATCTGTTACCTATTTGACTAAGCCAATAAGAATCCCGCTATGGTAATATTAGATTTCAATTATTGGTCTGCAGACAGCTACGTTTCGTCAGACGTATGTACCCAATCACACATGTTGCAAGAAACTGCAGTGTTTTCAGGGGGTTGTTGGCATAAAACATTTTCGCGATGTACCATCATCTCTAACTATTGAAAAAGTAAATGTATGTGTTTCATATAATTGGTGTCAAGAATATTCGTGCCACCGTATTTTGTAAAACAGTGTATCGGACTGCGCATTGTCTGAGTGGGGACTGGTTATCTTATGTAAACGCGCATGACAAGTATTCAGTTGTAATTGGCTCAGTCAGATGAGACACGCCTTGCTGAAAGAAGCGCCATTTATGGACATGTAACATGTTCAGACCTGATGCACACAATGATTCTCCACGAGTTGCACACAATTCACAAGTTACACAAGGAGAATAATATGTCAACACAACTTTACTTCTCAACATGTACTGTCCAATGCTCTTTTCCTCTTATTTTTGTTTTATATAAAGTAATAATCTTATCATAAGAGTCGTGGTGTGCAGATTGCTGATGCTCAAGTGTATAGTGCTTTGCAGGCGCAGAAACAGTTGGCGAGTATAACGACCTGCGTGGTAGACACGTCCTCTGTAGTATGCGTTATCAAGTCTCAGCTGTGAGCAGAAAAAAACACAGATTTGGCAAATTAGTATTCACTTTTATTTGCTTGATGGTTTGACATTTCTTAAACCTTTCCAAAAAGTGTGAAGTGAAATGTGTTCGAGTTGCAATCGCAGACGAAATGTTTAGTTTGATTCAAGCTTGGTTTAAAATATGATATCATAAACCCTACTTAAGTATGAAGAGAGAGGGGGAAAATCAAAGTAAGTATGTGTCCCTACAATAAAATTTACTAGTTGAGAGGGAAATGGTACGTAACTCAGCGCTAAATGTATCAGTTTTAAAAGTGTAGGTTTCTTGAATACAAAATAAACAGCAACATTGGCCAATATATTTTAACAACTTTCTGAGCAAAACTTTTTCTGAACTACCGGTAACGATATCTAAAGAACAATCTCTGACGATAAATCTCGTACATTTAATTCAGGAGGAACAAATTACGCTTCGCAAATGCGTCATTTCGGGTAATTGCTTGTTCATAAAATTTGTAAATTAAATTTCAAGGGTCGTTGTTTTGTAGTTTTTCCATAGTGATTTTAAAATACTGTAAACATAAAAAGGTGTTTGAGGGGTTTACCACAGACTGTTAATATGAGCGTTGAAGTGTTACGAGGATAGTAATGGCCAGTACGAAGACCGAGGTACGAGGTTAGTGTAGTGCCATGCAGGTGTAGTGTAGTTGTGCCACTGTTGCACGGAGCTACAAGACTTGATCGCATTCTCTGCGCGGCCGACTTGGCGGGTAGCAGGTACCACGTGTGTATCTTGGTCGGGGAGACGAGAAGACGCCACCAGGCAGCCGGTAAAAGTGAAGACCTGGCTTCAAGTTTCTCCCGGCCACTGAGTTTCCCTTCCTCACACACACACGCACACACACATCTACTTTACAGCAGCGACCTCGTCTACGTCCAGTATCGCTGCACACTGCTCCACTCCATCGCTGTGTCTGACACTTCATACTCGCCACTGTGCTTTTGTAGACGGCAATATTTACATACTGAATATGTCATTCCTTGTGAAAATATTCCAGTGAATATGTTTATATAGTATGTATGCCCCAGTAAATATTTTCTCGATAGATATAATTTTCCAAATTAGCTTTTTCTACACGGCAAGAAGTCTCAGAATATTTACTCGCTAGTAAGGAAACATAAGTGCGTTTTCTTGTCCTCGTTAGAACGATCCAGTGAGTACTTACTCCCGATTAAATATTTACTAGCCATTTGAATTCCGTACTGAATATTTACTCTCAAGCAATAATATCTAGGTGAATATACTTACTCCGTAGTAACTATAGCTCGTTGAATATTTTCTCGTTAGTTAAATTCCGTAGTTGTTATTTACTCTGTAGTAAAAGTTTCCTAGTTAATATATACTGTTGCCTAAAAAATTTTCCTACTATACTTATGTTCCCTAATAAGAAATTCCTACGAATTATTAACTCCTTAACAGCAATGCTCCAATGAAAGTTTACTCCTTTGTAAGATTCACTCGGTGAATGTTTACTACCTAGTAAGAATTTCCTAGTAATTATTTACGCTGTAGTATGAGTTCTCCAGTGAATATTTTCTCCATACTAAGATTTTATTAACGAATATTTACTCACTAGTACGAATTTTCTACTGGATGTTTATTCCATTGAAAACACTCCTCAATGAAATTTACTGCCTAGTAGAAATGCCCCAGTGAATATTTATTCTACATAAAAATTCCCTAATGAAGAATTTACTCCCTTGTAAAAATGCCTAACTAATATTTACTCTTTAGTAAGGATTTCGCGGTGGTGCATTATTTCCAGTAAATATTACGCAATTACATCATACAATTAGAACCACGTGCGAGCAAAATAAACACAAAGAAAGTTAGCTGTCAAAATTTATTCCAGCAAGAAAAAAATTATGTCTAATCTACATAGAAAATATGTATGAAAACAATGGGTGAGATATTCTTTCTGATTTTACATTCATTCAACTTACATGACATATTATTACATTTAGCTACCTACACAGCTTTATACTTACATAAAATTTAATCCAAACTAACAAATACTACCAAATTTCTAAAACCTACACTGTCTTAATCTAACCTAACATAAACAACATCAACTAATCTAACCTAATTTAACCTTAGCGGCGTAGCAACCTAAATCTCGCATAAACTACAATTTCCGAACCTAGCTTTTAGTAACCTAAACCATAGAATTAAACTAACCATAACTATCCTATAACTATGCCTACGTGGAAGTGATGTAGTATGCACAAACTTAAGCATATTCCTTTTTCCATCGTTTTGGTAATCACTGAATGAGGGAGGAATTTTTCAATAGGACGTTTTATTGGAGAAAAATTAACTTAATGGTAACGCCGGATCCAGTTACTTCATGTTAGTCAATCACAAAGACTGTAAATAATGCCTGCGACATCTAAACATAGGAACACATTTTATCCCCGAGAAAGTATCTATGCTGTTACATATATGAGCCACTAGTGAATACACGCTGCTCAACTTTGGTTACTGACCATGTGTTTATTATGGCGAAGGGTCTCATTTAACGATGCCAATCACACACGCTTACTACGTCACTAAACATATGTTATTCGTAGCTACAACAACAAAATGTATAACGTCTGTAGTCATCCAGCCAGTGAGCTCAAGTGTTTTGAGATACAGTCAGATAAGACAAAGTTTTTCGTAAATCACGTGTTCTTGAAAAAGCATGCCAGTGAAATACTTGTTATTTTCTAGCAGCTGAATAGACTGCAAGATATTGTAAGCACATGTGACGTTTCTCATTAGTTGGATGTTTCATATCCTGCCATGGAGATATTACCTTGAAAGTTAACAATTGTATCTAACCAGTACCGTACGGGCAAAATAATTTTGGAATGGTCCTGAATCTCAAGAGTTTATTTCATACATTTAAATTGTGTGTTTATGGGCTTTATTACAATGTTACGTTATAGGTGAAATTGTACTACAGTAACAATGACTTCTTAATTTTACACAACTGACTCCCCCTCCTCCTAACAATACAGCAGGTGGTGCGAGTGCCCTATCCTTGCAAAATTTTGTTTTTACGGTGCAGGATAGTATTTTTTAAGAATTTTCCGTAAAGTAAAGGGGTCTGGAACATATTCCACTATTCTGTAAATTCAATTATTTCTTGGGGGGGGGGGGTCCGGCTCTGGCCCATGGCCCCCCTCCCCCAGCATGCAGCTACGTGTTCAACTCATCATAGAAGTACTGTATTGTAAGTAATTACGTGAATTATGTAAGATCTGTAATTATGTATTATTAATGCACGCTCGACACTAAATACATACTTGTTTATTCTATGACGGAAATATTATCAGATTTCACCGTGGAAGCAAATTAGCTAGTTGCAAACATGCAAGTTATACCGAACTGTTTGATATATGTGAATCTGGCTTCTCATTGGAACAGCAGACAGTTTATATGCAGCTGCTATTCGAGCATGTTTAACACAGTGGCATAGAATGTTGATCATTGACTAGATAAATTAGCCTGTCCTTGCCAATCAGCTACACATGTATCTGTATCACAGAATAATATGAGCACAGAAGTGAAATTGTACGGCGATGTCTTTTATGCAAGCGTATACTGCAATAAATGTTCCTAAACAGCATGGAAAGTTTTTCAGACATACACAGTATACACTTTACATTCTTCAGCTTGTAAATACATCAAATATTGAGCATTATTTCTATATAAGTCTAGTAACACCAGTATTTATTCGAATGTTGCCTAAAGTACATGGAAACGCTACAGTTTATTTGTGGGAAACAAGTTCATCGTACCAAATTTATTAAAACTCTTAACACATCGGTATGGCTTTATAAATAATAGTTTTACAATGTACTTACTCTTCTAGCAGTAATGTACAGAAATTTGTTTAAATATAACATTTCTTTCGCTGTATCTTTACATATCAGGGCAAACTTTTCAAAATTGAAAAACAACAATCCGTATCTTTACAATAATAATTTATTAGATAATTTAAAACAAACTTTAGATTTTGGTAACAAAAATTTAGGTTGGCCGTTTGAGGTACGTGTGACTTTCTTGACTACAGAATGCCAAGTACTGTTCAAAATGCAGAGAAGCAAAGTCACTAGTTAATTAGTTGCTGTGTACGAGCAAGCAGTAACCCTGACTATCCAGCAATAAGGCAAGATGGCACTATCCAGTCTCTGCGCTGAGTGGAACGTGTCTGCCGTGATAAGACGTGTTGCATTCTTTATGAATACCTGATATTTATGATTGTTTGGTACAAATTTTGTCAGATGAATCCTTTCATAAAGTTAAGTAAAGTGACATTGTGCTAATTTTCGGCTGCTTCAATTCGCAAGAGAAAATTTGTAACTTATAATTGAAAATAAATATAGCAATTTGTTGAAATAACCAAGAAAGGATGCATGGATATTAAATTTTCGTGTTCAGTTTAATAACACCGAGAACTCCAATCTGCGATACATTTTTTTCTGAAACATTTCACCTTCAGTAGATAACGGGATTTGTCAACTCTACTTCCGTACAATTTGTAGAACCACGAGTTTATGGTGAAAATATTTTTGCATTGATTGGTTTCTGTGTACTATGTGTATATGTGCAGTTCTGCTTCCTGGCCAGTGATTGGATGTTTAACTGTCACTTGTCTTGGGCTTCAACCGGCCAATCACAGACGTGTGGTGTCGCAATTAACTTACTCTCAGTCAAATGAGAGACGTGTCCAAACAAAGACACGCTGCTAATAACCGTGAAGCACAGCTGCAGAAGTGCAAGTAAGACATTTAAACAAACTGCTGCAATCATCTTTCACGTCAAAGTCGTGGCTCTAACAATTTGTTACAATTGCAATTTTTAGATACTAATTCCCATAATTTTTGCAGGAAGTTCCAATGAAAAAAAAAATGCCTTGTCGCGACACCCCAAAGTGAACCGTTTTCGAGAAAGCGCATAGCAATTTTAGATCCTCACAGGTAGGCAACAGGCAATACACAGGAGTTTAAAGCCACCCTATTACTTAATAAAAGCGAAAGTTACTCGAAACCGTTTATCATAGTTTGCTGATCCTGTTATTACTACATTCCAGCCAGCAAATGTAGTACTTATTCCTCCTTATTTTTGTTTATTTAAACAAACACAGTTATTCACTGTCAATTTCCAAACGCGAATTCCTTCCTTTAGATTTTTAACAACCAAAAACTTGCATTATACAACCTTTCCTATTTTTTTATTTATTAATCTCGCAAAGTTTGTAACAAACTTTTATGAACATTTTGTATATATCGGACAACTTGGCTTAGTTGTTAGTGCTCCTGGCATGTGAGTCAAGTGTCCCAGGAAAGAAATGTTACAGTTACAGTTATACTCCATTTCATATGAGTTCGGATAAATTTGACAGCAACTTATGGGCAATAATTTGAAATATTTTGTAATGTTTTGTGGCCCTACATAAGACAAACTTTGAAGTAAAAATGTTGAAATAGGCACCTCAAGTTCATTTTAGAGCTCAAAATGTCTTGCGCAAAGTTGCCGTAAAATTTATTCAAACTTATATGAAACAGTGTATAACTCTGTGTGTTGATGACTGTGTGCGCGCGCGCGCGCGTGTGTGTGTGTGTGTGTGTGTGTGTGTGTGTGTGTGTGTGTGTGGTACCTCAGCCCATACTGCAGCAGGCAACACTGACCTAGCAGCGACAGTACTTGCACCAGATGGCCAGTGTTCAGTGCACGGTGCACTAGCTCTAGGTCGACAAGATCCAGGTCAGAGATACACTCCTGGTCATCCAGCTACTTTCTTCCTTCGTCTCACAGTCGCTCTCGCTGATACACAACAGTCCACGTTCCTTCTATCTTTGTCTGACTTGTCGCAGCGTCCGTCGATAGAAACTGTACATCTTGAGATACTGACACTTCAACTGTTCATTTCACAAGACGTTAGACCTAAAACATCTGTGCGTTCAAGTTACATTCGTGTTGGCACGCTACTTATTAAATCATTAACATGTATATTAATGTTTCAATTCACGTGCAACTTTGGATGTATATTTCCTCATAAGTACACACGATTCCTATTCAGTAACTAAGGGCCTCTGATATTAGCGAATTTCGCCCCAATGTGTTTCAGTTCCTAGCGTATAAAGTATGCACCTATGCTTCACGCTCAGTGTTGGGATGTTTTAACTCTCGCACTTCTCAGGGATCTACTCGCAAAATACAGACGTGGTAAGCGCAGTAAGATTAAATACGACGCTGCACAAACACCGACAGACAACAACATGAAGTAGAACTGTATATGTGCATGTCAGGCACTTAAACTATCTGGTACAAACATATTTTTGCTAAAACTTCCGGTCTCTACAAATAAGTGATGCCCCTATTCAAATGTACTCTTCCAATAACCACGAAGCGGAGCTTCAAATAAAGCGCTTAAAGCCATTGAAACATAGCAGTAAAGAAATGTTTTCAAGAGAACTGCTGGTCCTTAATAACATGACTGAGTTAGTGTCGACAACCTGAACAACAAGCCGGAACTCGCCCCTGCATGGAATAGTCGAAAGAAGACACTGGTGAGGGATCACCTCTGCCTGGCATCAAGGAGTGATGAATCAACGTAGAACATTCACAGCAGACAAGCAGGAGAAACCCACCCACACACTCTCCCCTCCTCCATGATCCCACCAGGACCTTCACCTACCCGGCCGCATGAATGAGCCAGCCTACTCATGCCCTTGTTTCTCTGGCTCGGAGAAAGTAGCTGAGGGAAAGCACTCCTCGTCTATGCCCAGAGGTCTTGCACAGGTGAAATATACACCTTCCATGATACTCTAAGAAAGTAAAAGCTGACTATGAGGAGTTAAACAAGGTTATGTCGACTCCGGTACTCTTGACATAGCACAGAATACAATATGCCCGTGTTTATGTTCCCATTATCTCACCCTACACTGACCCTTATACATTTATTAGATATTGGGCGTGTTTTAGTAGAAGGAAACTCGTGATATTTTCTGTATACAGCAAGATATGAGCTTGATTTACACCAAGTATATCTTACTAGTGAGTCAACTGAATGTCCTACAACTCTACACAGAGTATATATTACCAGTGAGTCATCTAAATGTCCTACACATCTTGTTTAAGGCAGGCAGGGGCTTACGTCACCGGGAAATCAGCACATATATTGGTTGCAGTAAGTTATCTTGGCACAAATACAGTTCATATGAAAATATTGCAACATATTATGTCACAGGTTTAGTCGAGATTGAATGGATTTAAGGGGTAACATTGGTACTACTACATACACGATGTAGCTATTTACTATGTGCAGTAATACCACATGTTTTAAAGGAAGAACACTATTTGCCAAGCGACTTTGTGAGTAGACGTGTATTATTTGGCTGCTCCAACCAGAAAACTGTTATAGCTAAACTAAACGTCCACCTTAGTGCATAGACCCCTAAGATGTGTTACACATGCAATCACCAAATAACTGAAGTTAACAGAAGCTTAATTGTTTGAAATCCAAACCAGTTAAGACTGTTACGATAAAAACTGGTGTTAAATCTGGTTGCGAAAAGATTACGTAGTTAACATTTTCAGACGCAAGTAATGTAATATATTTATGTGTTGCAACATTTCAAATTTAAGTCCAAAATGATACTTGCTCCGCTGACGTTCTCGCTTAAAAGACCGGCACCAACAGTAAATGCAAGATGTGCACATATTATAGTCTGTGAAAGGAAACTAATCTACCTAATGGTCGCAGTGACCAACATAATATTTCATATATAAAGACGTAAATAATTATATGCTGGTTAGCTCGAAGGTACATTTATAACCACAAATTAGCTTCATGTGTAACTACCGTATGTACTTAACACGCTGGCCGTAAAGGTTAGTACATTAAAACCTGGCATACGCCATTGTGTACATGCTGTACAAGAAGGTAATGTATTATTCAAGCAGCATACAGCACGATTCAGTACTCGGTGCATATAGGTACGTGAAAATCGCAGATATACAAGATGTCCATAAAGTCTTTCCCTCATTACGAAAATTCATAACATGAAAACTAAAAATGGTAGCTAAGTACGGTTTGGACGAACATGTATTGTAACTCATAAAGTATTTTTGCGTCATACTGCACAACTTCGACATGTGTACCGTTGGTGGCCTGCAAAACATCAAGACGATATTCAATTTCTTGCCACGTTTTCGTCAACATGTCTTCAGAAACAGAAGTAACCGCCTCTGTTATCCGCTGAATCAATGTCCCAACATCAGGCACACGCGTTGCACACACTTTATCTTTGACAAATCCCCAAAGGTAAAAGTCGAGGGGAGTAACATCAGGTGCGATCTCGGTGGCCAGGACGTTGGTCCATCGCGTCCAATCCAACGGTCCGGAAATGTTCCATTAAGGAAATCACGGACATGCAATCCCCAACGTGGTGGTGCACCCTCCTGTTGGAACACAACCCAAGGTTGAAAATCTCGTAGCTGACGTGCTGCGTAAAGTTCTAACATATCCAGGTAGATGTTCGCTGTTATTGAGTGCTCTGCTAACAAAAAAGGCCCGATAACATTGTTATGCATAAGGGCACACCAAACATTGACTTTTGGACTAACCCTCTCGTATTCCAAAATTGAATGAGGATGTTCGGACCCCCATATACGCACGTTATGCATATTCACTTTACCTGACGTATGAAATGTTGCTTCATCGGAGAAACCCACACGCTGTAGATAGGTATTATCAGCATCAATACGATGCAATATTTCTATCGCTAAAGCCACGTGACGTTCGTGGTCATTTGGTTGCAAGGCTTGAACAAGTTGAACTTTGCGCGCATACAAATGCAGTCTTTTGTGCAAGATTATGTGCACCGTTGCACGTGGAATACCAAGTTGACGTGACGCCTGACGTATCGATTTGGAGAGGCTTCTTTGGAATGCTTCCTGTACAGCCTGGACAGTGTCATCACTTTACAGAAGGTCGGCTTGTTCGTGGACGGTGGCACACACTACCAGTCTCTTTAAATATCTCATACCACGCCTTTATGCTCTTGTGATCAGGTGGTAGGTGCCCATACTCTCTGGGAAATTGCGCTGCACTGTAACAGGAGACCTGCTCTCATGACACCACAACACACACATAGCCTTTTCTTGCATGGACTCCATTGTGCTTTTCACTCTGCACACACCACCTACCCGAAACATAACCAAAAAATCTTTGAGCTACTCTACGTGTTTGTCCAAACCGCACTTAGCTATCATTTGTAGTTTTCATGTTATGATGTTTTGTAATGCGGGAAATACTTTATGGACAACCTGTATATTCTAGTTCAGCGGCAAGAACTTATGCCTCACTGTTAAAGACCTAGAAAAATGTACGGGTTCACTGACGTGCAAGTTTATCCATGAACTCAAGCAGACAGCATTTGTTCATTGGCTGCTCGCTGACACTGTCGAACCACGTGCTTAATTATGGCGTCAGGGCTCTCAATCAGGAGTCGAGGGCCAATGCGGAAAATACACAAATGAACAGTTGTTTCAATTATAGCTTATGACAAAAACAAAGAACGAATTTGTAAGATGTCTAATAATTATGGAGAGGAATATTTCGTAAGTTCAATGACTTGCATGTTAGAATCACATGTCGTGTGTATGCTCAAACCTCCACCATTTGTTCAGTAGCTGATATTCTCAGTTGGTTACAATTAAGTTCATTTTTATTTAATATTACAACATAAAAAGGTAGTTTTATAGTTCTGAACTGCAATAACTGACAATGAACTAATAAAGGAGGCTTTATTATTAAGGCCATGAACATTTCGCGAAAAGATTTTTGCCCCAGTTTGTTTCAGTGCCTTACTTCCACATCTGCGTCTGTGCTTCATAGTTATTGGCAGCGTTGTCTCAGGCAAGTGACGTCTCTCATTGGACTGTGCCAATCAGAACGAGCTTACTACGACACCACACATATAAAGATGTGCAAGTACGACCTCAAGACATGCGAGTGTTAAAACATCCAATCACTGTCTACGAATCAGAACTGCCGATGTGTACATAAGGAACTGAAACAAACTGGGGCAAACTCTTTTTGCGAAAAGTTCATGGCCCTATTTATTATAGATACGACAGTTGGTTCTAAAATGCCGGTCATCAAACTCGCGAATTTTTCCTTATCTTATTGGCAATAAGTAGGGCCCGGTAGTTTTCGCGAAAAGATTTTTGCCCCACTTTGTTTCAGTGTCTTACGTGCACACCTGCAGCTCAACTCCATGGCTATTGGCAGTGTGTTATTGTGCAGAGTCGTTATTCATTCGACTGTGCTAATCAGTACACGGATAACTGCCACGCATGACGTCTCTGATTTGCGGGCTTAACCTCCACACGCTGGGTGTTACGGCATCCAATCACTGACCGCATAGCAGAGCTGCAGGTGCGCACGTAAGACACTGAAACAAAGTGCTGCAAAAGTCTTTTCGCGAAAACTACCGGGCCCTAGCAATAAGTAGGAACCTGGCACAGATCAGTATTTCCCGTTGTAAATCACGTCCAAAGTATTTACTTGACTAGCCACATTGACTGCAAACACCTGTACTTATTAAGTGGACATGTGTGATTGGTGCGACAACTGTAAGTCTTCAATAATGCAGAGGTTTAGACGCAGTGTTGAAATATTCCCATACTGGAGCAATACCCATTGAAAGAAAGTGTTTGCAGTGAGGTGAAGTACAGCTGGACCGTCTAGTTTCTCTGGTGGCTGTGAGGGAAAGTCCTAGACTCTAGGGTGTTACACAAGTGCTAGTTAATATAGTTGAGATGGTACAGTTGGACGAGACTAGCTGGCAGGGTCGTGGTGGAGATGACAGGTGTGAGGAAAGTCGCGCCAGATAATGTAGGCTCGCACTAGGTCACACCAGGACGAGTACATCCGGCACAGCCACGAGACCTCCATATTCTTGTTGAGGAGAAAGTCTTCACTCACTCGTCTGCCCTCAGGCCGGGTACTCTTAGTCTCCACCAGACACTCCCAGTTTCTCCAGGGTGCGCCGGCCCCGAGTACACTCTTGTAGGAGGAAGGGGGACAGGGGAAGAAAGTAGTCAGGTTCAAGGATACGTGTTTAGTATCAGGGCAGTAAAGTAATTATTGCTTAGATTACCTCCTTTCAGTGTAACTTGTATTCTTGCGCCACTTGCTAACTTAAACACAGCAAAGTAAGATTTAGAGTAAAATCATATAAACCTGCAGCTGCTGCACTAATACGTGCAACAAAACAAGACGAGAAACAAATACTCTCCAAGGTTAACAGTCGTTATATATAAATATATTTATATATATATACACGTATTTAAAAAGAAGACAACCTTGAAAATTATTGGCACAACTGAATTCTTTAAGAACTCTAATTTTTGCGTTTTGTGTAATTAAACTAAGATTATCTGACACAGGTATACAGTTTGCAAATGAATAACTTACGTTCGATTCAGTAATGATGCATCAGGAGTCTGATTGGTCACTTTTTATGAGAACACATGATTTAAAATAATAAAGTTACTTTCAACTCGTAAATTACTCATCACTACCGTTTAAAATCGTAAACAAATCCCGTGATAGATTATTCCGTCTACGGAGAATATATGCCACAAATACAATCTCAGGTGCATTGATTCACGGTTTTGTGGCGAGAATTTTTTTGCGCCATTTTGTTTTAAAGCCTCGTGTGCACATCTTTAGCTCTGCTTCATAGCCAGTGATTGGACGTTGTGTTGAGATTTCACTGGCAATTCACAGACGTATAGCGTCACAAGAACTTTTTTTCTGATTGGTGTAATCAAATGCCGTACGTGTCTGGACAAAGACTTGCTGCCAATAACCATGAAGAAGAGATGCCGATGAGCATGTAAGGAAACAAAATATTGGAAACACATTTCGCGACGAACTATTGTCTGTACAGCGGTAACCTAAATAAAAATATTTATTTACTATCATTGATTTCATGTACTCAGTATTTGTCGAGTAATTCGAAACATTTTAAACTTGACTAATAAAATAAAAAGCCCCTAAAAAATTCCAATGGTGTGATGTATTATCAGCTCGTATTGTTGACAGTTGAGTATCACACGTGGTTGTAATCTACACTGAAAGAAAAGTTTTGTAGAAAGTCTACCCTGCAAAACTATTTTGTAGTATACACAAAATAATTTTGTGGTTGCCACAATATTTTAGTGGTGTCAACAAATTTTTTTTTTTTTGTGGTGACCAAAATTTAAATTTTGCAGGGTATATACCCACAAGACATTTTGTAGCTGCCATAAAATATTTTTTTCCCAGTGAACACCAGCAAATCGTCCCAGGAATTGTGCAGAGTATAAATGCTAAGTCGTGTGATGTGTGTGTTGACTGTGTTGTTATTGTGTAAGGAATAATCGCTGCGTGTGCCTGTAATTCCTCGTGAAACATCCTGCATATGCTGCTATTTGCGGTTCGACAAAAGTACTGGTCATATTACAAGTGACTAGTGATGTAGTGTTGAGCTAGTATTTGATACTGTCTGTACTCGTCTGCCTCCTAGTACACACGTCAGAAGGAATACAGTAACAATTCTCATAAGGATACCGGATTATTAAATACGTATGTTGATTTTTTCAAACACATTTGCTAGATATTTAAAATAAGCGCTAAGTAATAAGTATGGTATAACGAGGTTACCCGAGCGCTAGAGTATCGCATACCGAACTACGGACATACAATTTGGCGCCTGTAGACACCTGCTTGTCCACATGTGATGTGGCCCTACCATGAAGAGGCGCCGGTATAAGAAGGGCAGAAGGAACGGGAGAACCCCGAGTAAACCTGCCGGCCAAAGACATCATCCAGCACGATTCCAATGTGCGGAAATACAGGACCGAACCACGCTGGAATCGAACCCGGTACGTCATGGTGGGAGACTATTGTAATGATTGGATATCCGCGGCCACTAATAATCCCAGATAATACCAGCACATATCTGCAACAATGACAAACCTACAAGCACACAAGGACTGCTTTCTGATCAAAAGTTACAATGAATTAGTAGTCAATAAACATACAGCTGAAGAACTACTGCATGTAATACTGTACAGTCTAGCCTGTAGATCAGTAACCCACAAAATATTACTATTCTTTCTACGACAGACACGGTAGTGCAGTGCTTTAGTTATGAGAAATGGCACGTGATAAGCAATAACTACTTTTATACATTTGGGGTTAGGGTAGTGTTGAAGTTTACTGAAGTGGTATGTCCGATTGTAAGAATTTGATTACACGTTCAAAATTATAATCGTTTTATCACAGTTATTGAAAATGGTCTTACCTCTGTTTATTTTGGGTTCATATACAATAGGCCTACTTCTTTTCATTTGACTAACTTCAAAGATAAATGCCTACTTTAACCTTTTGCGTGTTCCGATAACTATTACTGTACGTAAATAAAAGACGTGAACACAGAACAAGGGCGGTGATAGACATGAAGATAACAACCTAAAAAAAATGCATAGTATTTAGAAGAATCATATAGGAGTGTTTTTAAACTAGTCAAAACTGTGTTCATAGAAAATAAGGTGTTACTAGGTTGGTATCTTGCACGTTAACGTCTTTCAGCGAGTACAACTAGCGATTGTGGCGTCTTACACACTCTCGCGTACTAAAACAAGATGGCGGCCATCGTGACTGGTGTGGCGGGAGATTCAAATTCAATTTAATGGTTGGAATTTAGAATTTTTTGTATTTATTCCCATTAAGAAACAAAGCAAAGTGAAAAAAATCATAGTTTAAGTAAATTACTGTTAAAGTTCGTATTGTAGAAAGTCTGTTATAATCTTAAGAGGGCGTACTAGCCTACATAATTCAACGCTAAAAGCATTAATCTATAACTGTAAGTTTCTTGAAGCCAATTTGCGAAAATTAAACAATAGCAATCATAGACAATAGTTTTAGCCAACGTTTTAAACCAAATAGTTTTGTAACACCTCCCTAGTCCGTATTTTGTATATTTTACTACCACCGACGGGGAGAAATTCAGAACAAATGCAGGGGAATGGTCTGAGACCAAAACTTACAAAACTTAAACAGATATATTTAGCTCTCTACCCTACACTTCTTGGTTTACTCAGTTGGCAGAGAGACCGAAGTACTCAGAAAGACAAAAATTATATAACAGGCACCAGTTAGAGTAATGGGCTTGTTTTGACTCAGGGGTTTATGCATGAAACGAGGGATACCAAATAAATATTCAGAATAATTTTGACAGTTATTATGGAGTTAAAAATAGTGTTTGTTACCGTATTAATGATTGTGGTCAACTAAAAAGAAGGACAGAAATTCCAAGCTTCTTGTAGATTACTATGGTACAATACTAATGGTCAACCAACAAGCTACCAGACAAACATCACCACAAATACCATCAGGTTTCAAAAGAAATATTTCCTCTTCAAAACATCATATTCAATGATTAATTAAAATAAAACTCTGGCATTGAATGTAGAACTTCTCATAACACTTAATTATTCACAACAATAAAAACAAAAATTAACTTACATATCTTTTTGCATAGCACAATTCAATAGGAAATAAGAAATAAAATGAATGACATAGAGCAAATAACTGCATTTAAAGTTCTTGGGGAATATTAAGGTAGCTGTGATCTGACTTAAACATACATTCAATACTTTGACATTAAAAGAAACGCAAATTATAGTATGTAAACAATAAATATAGATTTTAATTAGTGAAACATCTCCATTACTTATCCACAATTAATTGTTTTGCTAGCTCAAATATTTATCTTAAAATTGAATCAATAAATAATTAAATAAACATACCTGTTTTTACAAAATGTATGAGTTGCAAGAAAAACCTGAACAAATACTAATCCTGTCACAAACCAAAATGTGACAGTTTCCAGTGTTACGAACTTCTGCGGCACAATCTCTGACGCCGGAACCTCGTGCATTTAATTGCGACGCAGGAGATTACGCTTAACGAATTAGTAAATATAGATAAATATTTACTCATAAAGTTGGCAAATACCATTATCTAAGATTGTCATTGAGTATTTTGTCCATATTGGTTTCGAAAAAAAGCGTATAAGTCAATTGAGGTTTTCAGCGTTTGTTTAGATATCTACCACGCACTCTTAGGTCCGGTTTCACCAACCAAGTTTAAGCGATTAAATCTAGATTACTCGGTACTTAATCTCGATTATACATGTTTTGGGTTTCACCAAGCAGTTAAACTCGATTTTCTCGTCTTAAGCGAGATTAAATTTAACTGCTCGATTTTGGCCGGGTAACGTCACTAATCTCGCTTAAGTTCATAACAAAATGGCGCGAGCACTGTATCATTTGGTATTTGAAGACAACACAGACGATGAAGACTTTATTCCTGTGGATCTGCCTCGTAGGATTAGAGAAAGAAATCATTATTATATTGAGAATGATGATACAGACTTCCAAATACATTTCCGCTTGTCAAAACAATAGTCCATTCACTTTAATTGATACATACGCCAACAGTACAGAAGTCACAGTGGTCTAGAGAGTCCGGCCACTTGGCTCAGTGGTTAGCGCTCCTGGCTGCTGTGGCAAGGGTCCCGGGTTCGATTCCCGGCCGGGGAGGTGACATTTACAACCACCTCCTCGGGTTCAGGACTGGGTGTTTGTGTTCGTCTTGTCTGTGTGCCAGAAGACAACTTACCATTACAACGACAACTACACAATACAAAATTTACTGGGGAAATGCACTAATTATCTAACTTAAAGGGGGGAAATGTTTTGTGCAGTGGCGAGGCGTTAGCCTTGCCACTGTACCAAACATTTTTTATAAAAAAAAAAGAGGTAAGATGCGTAGGTTCTACGAGTGGGAGGAGTGGTTCGATGCTTACCACATCCAAATTTTTTTAAATTCTCAAAATAATTGCATGTAAGCGTCTTTTATTCAAAAGTTATTTGATAAATAAGTTCAGTGTTATTTATGAAGTACAGTGAGCATTTAAAGTTTTTTTTCCTTATTGAAAGTACAACTACAAGGTTATTCCTTGCAATTTTACAAACATATACACACTTCGTATTTTATTACAAGGGCAACTATTGTAGTTTTACAAAGAATTACTTTGGCAACTGGGTTTCTAAAGATTTTCTTTGTAAAATTGCAAACATTTTTTTTACAGTGTATGAGGTTCTGTTTAACGTCTGGTACTTTCAGGTTAGCAAAATATATACAGACAAGAAAATAATTAAACAGTTGTGTGTAGATAAACATTTGCATTTACAGCAATAAAAATAATGTAAATTATATTTACTGGATTATCTTCCCCTGGTCTTTCTTGCTTTGCTCCAAAGTTACCTAGCGGTACCTAGCCCCCTAGCTGTATTTCCCCCCCCTCCCACCTAGATAGTATGATGCAAATACTCCCCCCTTCCCCTCAAGAACGTTGTAACAAAGTTTCCAAATGAAATCATTCACAAACACACATTCGGCAAATTCCGACAAGTGTTCGGGTATTTCCGACACAATTAAGGCAACTCAACTCACACAACCTATCGTGCAGACAAGTTTAGCTAATATCTGGTAACTTAAACTCGCTGTGTTGTTGGTGGAACGCACCTCTAACTTAAACTCAGGTTTAGCTCTTCATCGAGTTTTGTTAATCTCGCTTTGTGGCAAAGTTAAACTTCGTTGGTGAAACTGGCCCTTAAAGTCAAATTGCTCTGGGTATTTACAATAAATAGAGACACTGGAAAATCGCGAAAATATTTAACATAGTCTCCAATTAACTGTCGTATCTTAGGGCCAGTTTCACCAACGAAGTTTAACTTTGCCACAAAGCGAGATTAACAAAACTCGATGAAGAGCTAAACCTGAGTTTAAGTTAGAGATGCGATCCACCAACAACACAGCGAGTTTAAGTTTCCAGAGATTAGTTAAACTTGGCTACACGATGGGTTGTGTGAGATGAGTTGCCTTAATTGTGTCGGAAATACCCGAACACTTGTCGGAAATTGCCGAATGTGTTTTTGTGGATGATTTCATTTGGAAACTTTGTTAACAACTTTCTTGAGGGGAAGGAGGGAGTGATTGCATCATAATATCTAGGGGTGGGATACAGCTAGCGGGCTAGGTACCCCTGGGTAACTTTGGAGCAAAGCAAGAAAGAAAGACTAGGGGAAGATAATCCAGCAAATATAATTTACATTATATTTATTGCTGTAAATGCAAATGTTTATCTACACACAATTGTTTAATTATTTTCTCGTCTGTATTATTTTGCTAACCTGAAAGTACCAAACGTTTAACAGAACCTCATACACTGTAAAAAAATGTTTTGTACTTTTACAAAGAAAATCTTTGGAAACCCAGTTGCCAAAGTAATTCTTTGTAAAACTACAATAGTTGCCCTTGTAATAAAATACAAAGTGTGTATATGTTTGTAAAATTACAAGGAATATCCTTGTAGTTGTACTTTCAATAAGGAAAATAAAAACTTTACATGCTCACTGTACTTCATAAATAACACTGAACTTACTTATCAAATAACTTTTGAATAAAAGACGATTACAGCAATTATTTTGAGAATTAAAAAAAAAAATTTGGAGACGGTAAGCGTCGAACCACTCCTCCTACTCGTAGAACCTACGCATCTTACTTCTAGACCAGAGTGACTTCTATACTGCTGGTGTATGTACCAATAAAAGTAAATGGACCGATTGTTTTGACAAGCGGAAATGTATTTGGAAGTCTGTATCATCATTCTCATTAAAATAATGATTTATTTCTGTAATCCTACGAGGCAAATACACAGGAATAAAGTCTTCATCGTTTCTATTGTCTTCAAGTACCAAATTAAACAGTGCTCGCGCCATTTTATTATGAACTTAAGCGAGATTAGTGACGTTACCTGGCCAAAATCGAGCATTTAAATTTAATCTCGCTTAAGACGAGAAAATCGAGTTTAACTGCTTGGTGAAACCCAAAACAAGTATAATCGAGATTAAGTACCGAGTAATCTAGATTAAATCGCTTAAACTTGGTTGGTGAAACCGGACCTTAATCGTGACACGTGTGAACAGTATTTTGGCAAATCACATACATTCCGTGTTAAAACTGTACAGTTATAATTGGGCATGTTGAAGAGGGATAAAGCTTCACGTGAACGATAGTCAATATAGGTGCAAAACCCTCAGTGTTATACATAGCTTGTTGGAGTCTAGCAAACAATAAACTTTCCCGCGATTTACCAGTGTCTCTAACAATAAAGATGCATGCCTTCAAAATGTACTTGCCCAAATATTAATTTAGGTTATAATATTCTACATGTGTTGATTAAATAGAATTTTCTTTGTATCTAATCAACGTTTACACTTTTAAAGATTATAAATCATTATCATAACACAAATTATTCCTTATCCTATCATATCGGTTTTTTTCTAAAGAATTAATTATGGAACCCAAAAAAACGTTTTCAGTGAATAACACATTTTAAAAAAGTCATTAATATAAAATAAACATTTGTCCACACAGCATCAATTTCATTATACAGGTACAAAATATAAAATACTGCGGATTGAAAAAAAATGCCTCTATTTCACATTCTTAAAAACCACACACAGAAAATTACATTCAATGCAAAACCATACAAACAACCAAATTTTCGTTTAATATTTACATTTCTTGTGAAACTGTTGACATTATTAACCAATAAAGGTATTTTCAACTAACCTAAACGTAAATTAAACAAATGTAAAAAAATTAAAACACAAATTTAAGTAATTTTTTTTAAATATTTTTAAATATTACATTCATATTTAATATAACATGAAATTTGTGATAGCACTTCATATTTAAATTATGTGTTAACAGTAGACAAACTAAGAAAGTAGCGTTACTTAATTTTGTTATGCCATCAACCCAACAAAGAAAGTTTAAGATTTGTTTATTGCTCTACAATTACCAGTACGGTACTCACAAATCATAAAAACAGAGATACGTACTTTATTATTATTTTTAATTCTCATGTAAAATCCTAACAATATTAAACAATATGAAGATGCCGCATACAGGAACCATGTTCCGTAAATCACACGTTATTTATCAAAGCACTGGTATTTGACATCTGAGGCCTGCTTCATAAAATAATAGATCTTTTTATTGCAGTACCTCACCTGGCGTACATTGGGGTAAACTTCATACAAAACAATAAACATTGAACAGTTACACACAAATATATTGCTTACTACAATTTTATATGCTTATGTTTACATCCACACAGTAAGATTACGATGATACAGTAATATACTGCTTTAAAATTATTGTATAACTTTAAATGTAACACTACAGATAACAGCGGTAACAAAGTTTACTGCGGTAGGTTATGTTCTACTGTGGTAGGTTTGTGAAACAAACTGCGTTAATAAACTATAGTACTTAATTACACAACAGTAGTAATTAATACAATACGGTTTTATGGAACAGGAAAATGGTGTGCAGGTGCATTTACACAATTGTTTACATGACAGATAGCTTATCAAAATTTAAAAAAACGTAGGAAATATATTACGTTGTAGGTACATCTAATAAAATAACAACTTAATTCTTACTTCTGAAACTATCCACTCCATCCCATGGTGGTAAATTTGTTGCTATGTTTAGTTTACTGTCACGTATTTTTGGATTAGACTGCAGTATTTGTCTAAATATACATTCTTTCTCTCTTTACAATATACAACTGCCACTGTTCTTGTGTCAGCACGCGCTGTTGCCAGAAATCTGAATTTTGATATTGTAAGTTTGAACAAGAAATTTTTGCATAATGTTTCACACCAAATAAGCGTTGAATGATATATTTACTCCAGCCGTAAGACCATGAGGCGCTGAAGAAAATGAAAAATAAATAAATAAATAAATAAAATAAAAATACTTAGTAGATGTTTCGTTAACTTTTATAGTGTGTAAATAAAATATGTGAAGATAAGAAACCTAAAAATGGCAGAGTATATAGAAAAATCATATAAGAGTGTTTTGAACTTAGTCAAAACTATGCTCATAAAGTAATGTTTCTTTGTACGTTACGGAAAAGTGACAGACTAGAAGCACTGGAAGTACTACGCTATATTGTATTGTTAGATAAACACTACATTACTAGAGGCACTTCCAGTCGCATTTGTAGGTAGGCTAATGTCCAGACCTGTAATTATATGACCGTAGAGTGAGTAAACCGTTCCTAGAATTACTTTTGCAACTAGCGTTCTGAAGTCTGAGAGAACATATAAAAATATCTCGTATAGGCCATTCACGATAAAGTGAGCACTGCATAAAGTTTTCTTTCGGCCGTTTTGCAGTTTTCTTTACTATTTTTAATACGAAAACTTCCATGTAACTAAATACCAGTGGAAATGTTTCAAAACTCTCAAAAGTTAACATACATAATCCAAATAAAACATGTTTTTAATTATTTAAAAGTTCTGTCGAGTGCTCAGTTAATAGTGAACAGCCTATAGTAATAGTTTCCATTGAACTGGCGTAGCTACACCATGAAAATTGCGACTCATTCAACAATATGTGACGTCATGTTGTGATTATACTGAGTTTTATTCAAGCTGGTGCAGCTACACCAGTGTAATTTTTGCGGAAAAATGTATACCTTGTTTGGAGGAAGTGTAGTTGGAGTGTAGTAAACGAGCTCTTCTAGATTATAGTGGAGTAGCATTAGTGAACGACCAAAAGTAATGTGTGTTATGTTAGGGGCGAATTTTTATACATGTGGTGGTTAACACATGCTTGTAATGTAACCTCAACACCTTTATATTTCGTATTTAAGGTAAGCCTTTTCTTATTGAATTTGTATCTTGTAATAGCATATCGAAATAATTTTTGAAACGGACACTAGTTCTGTGATTCTTGTATGATATAAATGATCGATAAAATAAAAATTCCCCCACGACTGAATGACATCGTTCATTTAAAAAGGAAATATTCTCGCACATAAGCACACCAGATTTAAAACGAATTCCTATGTGCTATTATTAATTAAAAATTAAATTAAAAAAACACCATAACTTACATACGAACTATGAAGTGCTCAGGTTATGTTACTACCATGTGCTAATCACCGCACACATTTGAAAATCACCTCTGAGACAAACGTATATTAATATTAGTTGTTTACTAGTACCACTACACTTTTATTTTCATGAACTTGTTTATTGGTCAGTCCTTTGACAAATATTTATACACAGTGAATGCGAGCGGCACAAAATTCGCTAAAAGTCGGTTCATTCAATGGCACTGGTGTATTTGCATCAGCGTACGTCGAGACGGATCTTCGGTGCAACTGCACTACACTAGCTGCAATGGTGTAGCTACATCACGTTGAATAAAATGAAGCTAATGAGTTCCTACAGCACATTATTCACAGTATTTATACCAAAAGTCTCAGCCCAATAAAAACTTACTACCCTCTACTTTCTTTCAGTACTTTCGAAAACAGGTAATCGATTATTTAACTTGATGAAATTCAAAAGAACATAGATATCATATTTCCTAAATCTCTTCTGACTGTATTACTTGCATTTCTTTTGCTATCATGTACACAAGCCCACATCAGCTCTCAGTAATCCTGCATTCTTATTTACAATGACCAGATCGTTAGTATAAATGTGAGTTCTTGCACCTATTACATGGAACTAACTCTGTTGCAGGATGCGGCAATATTACGTTAAAGTAAGCAAGGCTAAATACCGTCCTTTTAGACCCTTTAGAAACTTATTGTATGTTATATGTTTGTTGACAATGGCATATTCTGGCTGTTCTTAAAAAAAAAACATATTTTATTATCTTGGCTAAAAGCAGGTTATTATGTTTACTAGACTGACATCAAACACTGTTTTCCTTTAGAAATTATTATACACCATACTATTTGTTCAAATTAACAACATAGAAGGTGGTTTTAATCATCATATCACAGATGTCGTTTGGATACTTTTTCAACATTTTTTAAAGCGAAATTTGCTTTCTTACAGTTGAATGAATTAATATGTGTTTTGTTCCACAAAGTTATATTGACAATTAATTCATTAAGAAGTAATTTGTTGTAACATTTATCCTCTACTTGTACTACGTATAGGCTGTAGGTAAAGGTAAGGAACAAGCTATGTCATGTCACATTAATTTATTACTATTATATATTTGACGTAACAAGTGTCGCAAGTAGAGCGAAGTGAGTAAATTGTGAGCACATATCACACGTGTGTTCGTGGCTTATATTTGAAGACCTGCAAATGTCACGTTATAATATGGCTGACCTATACTTACCTGAACACACGCTGCGATGTGATTGGTTCCGGGTCTTCGTGTCGTTGTGTGTCAGTATTTTTACACTTGACCTTTGATCATCGGTTGTGATATTCCTCTGGTGCACAACACAAACTGTCCGACAACAGAGGTAGGTGAGTACGTAGTTAACTTGGAGTCCAGTTCTGCTGTCAGGTGACTTCATAGTCAGTAATTTGATGGTTTTAACTCTTACCAGTCATGGGTTTCTACCCGCAAATCATATATGTGTGGTGTTACAGCAAGTTGACTGTGATTGGCTCAGTGAGATGAGAGTTCTCTTCATACAGGTCCGCTGCCCAGTAACCACGAAGCAGGACTGCAGGTATGCATGTAAGGAACTGAAACAAACTGGGGCAACGTTATTTTTGCGCAAAAAGGCAGCGCCAATAGATAACACGCAATTTGCGATCCTTTCTTGCATTCATTGACTTCATCACTCATGTTCGTAGTAGGACACTTCATTAAGTAGCAACCTGCTGCGACTGTGAAAACTAATTGTAATATTGGGTTGGTTTTAAAACGCCCTGTGTCACACACTCGATAACTTAACTTGCATATAAATTATAAGTTACAGATGTTGGGACCTTAGAACACTGAATCACCAAGCACATTCAACTGTGTTTTAATAACGCTTCTATTGTAATGTGCGAGTAGAGTATTTTTTTTCGTAAGAGGTAAATGTACTCCGAAACAACGTCCATAAAACAAACACTGTTTCATACAAATGTATAATTACAATCGTTCCTCACTTGGACGTCCTAGTGGGCTAAGATAGCTCTCTAGGCAAGCCACGTACATTATCGTCCATAGAATACTTGTTTGATAACTAATTGCCCGCACTGTACAAGAACACGTGCTGCCACCAGTGCAGACAACGTTCTCCTCTTAGTCATGTTTGTTGGCTGACGTTGGAACATACTCAGTTTATAATTATTAGGTGGTTCGTTTAATACTCTACTCGCACATTACAATGGAAGCGTTATTAAAACACAGTTGAATGTGCTTGATGATCTAGTGTTCTAAAGTCCTAACATCTGTAACTTATAATTTATATGCAAGTTAAGTTATACATTACAAAATATTTTGACTTTTTTAAAAAATCAACGAAAGAAGCAAAAAGTTCAAAATTTTATATATTTTTTAAATACAAAAACATTTTATAATGGATTTTAAAACATGTTAAAGAGAAGCTCTTCATATGTAGGCCTAGTTACAGATTAAACGTTTCAATTTATTTATGTTAATGTGTTTTTGCGGCTGATAAGTATTAAAATCATACAGATTTTGACTTTGAAATACCATTATGGGAAAACTGTTCCAGCTATTTTTTTTGTAAGAGCGAAATGTTCTCCCAGGTTACGTCTACAAAACTAACATTATTATGTACCAAAGTAAAATTACCATTTTTCTCATTTGGACACCCTTAACAAAAAACCCGAGGATTGCTCAAAACAACAAGAAAGGTCAACAAAATTCAGCCCAGTCTCCTGCAACAAGGTCACCTACTAGCATCACTTTGTACGAACATCAAGAGCTAGAGACATCACGAGGTGTCATCGAGAAAATATAAACCAACCAAATCCATTCTCCCGACGTATAATATCGGTTAATTCACTATTTTCGTCTAATTATGTTAATATACAGTGAAACTCACAACAAAGTAGACCAACACGGACGTAATCTCAGATGTTACACTTAATAGGCTTCTGAAAAAAGCTATACTTAACAATAAATTTTTAAATGGAAAATTCTATGTCCGAAATGAAAAGGAACTTTAAACTGAAGTACTTTGCACAATGCTTTCGCTTTTCTAAGAGCACATTAAAAAAACACATTTATTTACTGCATCCATGTGTGTTTACCGAGAGAACCACATATTTAACAGCAGTGGTAAACATGTAGGCTAACACTGAGTGAAGGTCCATTATCTCAAGATAACTTTTCCCTCCTCTCCCATCCGCTGTCCCAGCCTTCTAACTCACAATTCCTCTTTACCCCAGCAGAGAATCACATTACGGTCCACGTATTGCTGGTTACATAAAACTCAGCCAACCCCAATACCCCTGTGATTTTCATTTGACTGTAACGACCCTATTTTCGAAACCCTTCCTTTTTTTTTTTTTTTTTTGAAACGACACTTGAAAATAAATTATATGAGCTGTATATATTTTGCAGTGAATTTGTGGATCTTTCAACTGGTAGTATCAACTTATTTTCGTCTAAAATATTCTTCTGTTATAAAAATTTCAAATTTTCATAAATATCTGCACATTTCTACAAAATTCGTTTGTAAGTTTTTACATAATGTATCGTCCAGAAAACTGCAACTATGGGAGTCGAGGATACTACGTACGCAAGCTCGCTAAATGCTCCTTTAATAATAACTGCATAACTTGTAATGCTCGAAATTGTGAAAGCAATGCCACACGACATACATAATAGGTTTTACTTTTTCTTACAAAAGTCTTATTTAAGTATAACATACTTCAGATGCCGTCGCTCGCAGAAGTTCAACGTAATTTGTTTCCTGAATTAAACCACTGAAATACAGCGAAAATACATCAAATCTCGAAAGCAAGGTGCCCTGACAGGAGACAACGAAATCACCAGCTATTCTTATCAAGTGTTGTAGTAAAAATATCAGATCTTTACGACCCAAGGACTCTGCTAGTAGGCCTAGCACATTGCACCATCAATAGGGTCCAAACTTTAGCTTTCTTCTGGAAAAAGACTTGAATTCAAACAACAGTCAGTTCGTACCACTCTCGTAACTGACCCTAGACTTGTGTTTCTTCTCCTGGAGGTCGCTAAGCATTTAATAAATAAAGCAACTTAATTCAGACTTGACCACGCGGCATCACTGTGTCAGCATCTACAACTTACTTTAGTGCACAGATGTTGTTCGAGTCTAACACACGGGTCAGTGGAGCGGCGAGTTTTTTTGCTCTTTGACCATCAACAACAAACTACTAGGGTTAGGAACAATTCGCTAGTTCAATGACCTGCATACATGTCCTGTGCATACTCAAGCCCCGTCTATTCGTTCATTGTCTGATGTTGTACTGAGTTGCTGGTAATGCACAAATGGTAGGGCTTCGGTATACACAGGATAATGGATTCTAGCATGATGGTCGTTCAACTCGTGAAATATTCACAGCCCTACTAATCCCTCTGATGTCTTGAGGTAAAGAGAAGAAAGTAGACCTGGAAAGAACTTTTGCTCGGAACTTCGTAAAGATAGTTCGCTGTACACCCGAGCTAACACTAAGCCAACCACTCTTAGATTAATTAAGAGAAAACAATATTTTTCTCACCGTCGACAGTCATGGAAAAGTTGTTGAGTTACGGAGCCTGGAACATAGGCAATACTGCGTACATGTGTGTTGTGTTGTTCTCGGCACACAGGCGACGGAGAATATTCTATGCCAACAACGTTAACAACATAACTCAACGGCGAATTCTTTAATGCGTTTTGACTAAAACAATGGGTTCTAGACAGTTGCAGCAAGAAGAGCAATGTTGTAACGTAAGCCACATAGCTCAATAAATCCTCATCAAATGTTTAATTTTCCTGATACTAAAAAAGTTGTATGCAAGTAGAGGGTGCTTCGTAAGGGTAGAGAGTATTTCCAAGAATTTGCTATAGATTAGATGAACCCCACAACAACAAGCAAGGTTCAGAGTATTACCCCTCCAGTCATTTACTTATTCACATTTTTTAATAAAACGTTACAAAATTCAAACGACAAAGGCTTATTTCTTCGTTTATATCAAGTTTAAACGCAACGTTATTCTGTATTTTGTGCTTGTAATTTGCTTAGGAATAACTTTCCGCGGTTTATCTGCCGACTTCAGCCTCCTCCCTGTACAGACCTTCCGGTTATACTCACTTTGCTTAGTTTATTAACATTTGAGATATTTATGATGAAAGTGTCAAAGTTGCAAAAATCTGTAGTTGTGGATGTCGACTTTAATATTGTCTTTAATGACGTAAATAGTATTAGTAGTAAGTTTCTGTGTGTACTTAGGCACTAGGACATTCACAGAACCATTTTCACCTCAATAAGAATTTGCAAAACTAGTTCATATATATATATATATATATATATATATATATATAATAGGTACTCACGTATTCTAGTCTTTAGAGTTAGATACTCTACAAGTTGCTATTTCTGAGTACCTTGCTCAAATAATTTAAAACTAGCATTGTCTATAATGAATCAGGATGTAAAAAATAAAACAATAAATAATATTAATTTAAAGAAACATTTTACAAAATATCTGATGGTTTCACCAAATAGACTGCGTGTGAATATCATGAGAGAAAATTATTATCAACACTGATCAAAACTAAGTATACAACGCATTCATAAATACCATCGGGCTTTATTTCAATTAGTATTTTTCTAAGTTAAGGTTAACTATTGACAATAAAACTAATCCTTTGGTTGTCATTGAACAATCACATATGTTTGGGATACTAAGTAAATACAAGAAACAATTAAACAGCAATTAATATACACTGCTTCTTTAAGATTATACAGATTCAGTAACAATTCATCATTTATCTAACTAAAGCAAAAATATCTTACACTAACCGGCCGGCTGCGGCGTTGCCCGCGTGAAATTATGTAATGTAAACAGTTACTCTGGATAAACTATGTGATGAATGATCATGTATAGAACCGATATCATGGACATACGCCATTGCTTGCGAATGTTGCCGTCTTGCAGAAAACATCCACAATAAAACGAAAAAACAAACCAACAAAGAAAAGTCGAGCGTTAGCTGTTGTCAACAAACAAATAACATACATACAGTCCTAGAGAGGGACATAGTCGTAACCACAAAGTGGAACAAATAAAAAAC